>CM062344.1:13208252-13258252 GCA_031216105.1 Dalbergia cultrata
CCACCATGTCCAATTTTAGAATTTAATTTTGACGGATGGTAAATGTAAATATTTTCTTTTTTTTTTAATATTTTTTTCAATAAAATTCTTTTATTTACATAATTTTTGAATATTAGATGAAAAATTTAATTATATTTATTGATAAAACAATTTATAATTATATAATTATATAATTTTTTTATACTAATGATCTATTAAAATTAAGTTGTTAATATTATCACTTATTTATGTATAATATCATCTTAATCATGGTTAACACTGTCTCTTTGTAGTTTGTATAGAGACAAGGAACGTAAACAAATCATAATGAAATTAAACCCCCTCTAAAGTTGCATTCTATTTTTACGTTTTAACTAAACATATTTTATAGTGAAGAGGTCTACTTTATTTTTCTATGGAAATTAAAGGATTTTTAGTGTCTAATACATTTAAATTTGCAAACTTCAAAGGTGAAAAAAGGAGAGTATTTTTTTTAATAGAAAAACACAATTTTAACCAAAAATATAAATATAGTAAAATCCCAATTTGCTTAACCCTTTTTGAGCCTGTCTTGCCTAACTCGCATGTGAAAGTGGGTTGAGGCAGATTCGACCGGTATGTTATATTCATCTTTTTTAAATTTTGGGCTCAACGGCTTTTGGCTTAGCGGTTATGGTTTAGACCCACTTTGGCCCTTCACACACACAATAGGGCTTGACCGGAAAAACACACACAAACACACACACACAAAATGGGGCTTCACTTTTACATGTTGTTCGCAAACTCACGCGGCAGCCTGGTATCTCTGTCGCTTTCACTTTCATCCCTTTCTCACGCTCTCGTCTCTGTCTTCTTCTTAAACAATCTCACATATCTCTCATCTCATCTCATCTCACTGCGACTAAACTTTGCTTCTCCATTGTCGCTAGCCAGCTAGGTATTGAACAAGATTACCACTTTCCGGGGTTTTCATTGTCGCATTTCCATTTTCGTGTGTATTGTTTGTGCATTCCATCTATTTGAAGCTGAACTGCTTTATCGTTGTTGTGCATTGAGATTTGAAGGGACAAACATTGGCTGTGTCAAACACCAACACGTCGCCCATGCTCTCCATTCCCGTGAATCATTAGTTTAAGTATGAGGCTCTGCTCTCACTCTCAGAGAGATGAGGTTGTCCTGAGAGCTGTTGCCCCTCTCTGACTCTGTGAGTTGCTTGCTGCTTGTGATTCTTTCCTCTCTCTCAGATTATTGAACAGCTCTCCACGCATTCACAACAACAACAACAGCGAACAAACGCGACCTCTCTCTCTCTCAATGATGTATGCTTCTGTGTCTGCTTCAACTTCTGCTTTCCATTCAATCTTATTCTTCTTACGGAGTATAATAATGAGGCGGTGATGATGTTTTCAGCAATTGAATCAGACATTCGAGTGGAGGGTCACGAGATGTGTCATGGCAAGGTGGCTCAGTGCCTGTGGTACCTTTCCTCAGGTGCATGTTGACCCAACCATGCTCACTTTCTTTCCCATCTTTCCTCTTATCTGACAAAAGGCGAATCTGAGCCTCCTTCTTCAATCCCAAAACACCCAACCATACCTGTGTGAATTTTATTGTTCCTTTCTTAGCCACTAATTCAAACTTAAAATGAATGATGGAAGCAAAGCAACAACATTTACATTCCTGACTTTTCACTGTTATTCACCATCTCGCCTATGCCTTCATTTTTTTTTTGAATTGTTTGTATATTGTGATTTTTCTATACTTTTCTTGTTTCATGATTTTTTGTTTGCACTTGTTTCCTTTTTTTCTTCTACCGTTTTCCAACATTTCCCCCCTAATTCTTCATGTATGGTTGCTCTTGGGATAACAAACAATAATTGGTATAACTGCATTTCCATGTATCTTTCTTCGTTTAGTTTGCAATTCCAAACTTTTTTCTCCAAGGGTATGTTTGGTGAAAAAATGGGATAAATTTTCTATGGACGAGATTCGTGTGTGATTTTATACATAAAGTTCATCCATAAAAATTTGTCCTCTATTTTTATTTTTATCCCCAAATGTACCCTAATCGATAATTTTCTTGGGTTTGTTGGTAATTGTGGACCAGGAGTGAGTGCCTCACACTAGTTATGTGACCCTAATTGTGATAGTTACTTAGCGATGGCAAGCATTGCAATGGCCGTGGCCAGTTCTTCCCACACTACCTTACCGCTTCCTCGACCTCATCATCAGAACCCAAAGGTGAAGAATCCATTGTTGACAGCAGTAACATCAGCCAAAACTCTTAAACAACTCAAACAAGTGCATGCGCAAATCTTGCGCTCCAACCTCGACCGCTCACACTCTCTCCTTCTCACGCTGCTCTTCTCCTCTTCTGCTTTCTCCTCCGACTATGCCCTTTCCCTTTTTTCCCAAATTCCCAACCCTCCCACCCATTTCTCCAATCAACTCCTCCGTCAATTCTCTCGCGGCCCCAAGCCCCATGACACCCTCTTCCTCTACCGCAACCTCAGGACACGTGGCCTTGCTCTTGACAGGTTCAGCTTCCCCCCGTTGTTGAAGGCTGTTTCAAAGGTTTCCTCCTTGAATGGAGGGTTGGAGATTCATGGGCTTGCTTCCAAGTTAGGCTTTGATGCTGACCCATTTATTCAAACGGGTTTGATTGGGATGTACACGGCTTGTGGTCGCATTATGGATGCCCGCTTGCTGTTTGACAAAATGTCTCATCGGGATGTTGTTGCCTGGAGTATTATGATTGATGGGTATGCTATAGTTTTTTTCATGTAAACTTTGTACATGTTGCTACCGTGCTCAATACAGCTTGAACCTTTTGACTCCAATGTTTTTATACAGATACTGCCAGAGTGGTCACTATGATCATGTTTTGAATCTCTATGAAGAAATGAAGAGCTCTGGTATGGAGCCTGATGCTGTGATTCTCTGTACTGTGCTTTCTGCTTGTGGTCATGCTGGAAATTTGAGCTATGGCAAAGCAATCCATGAGTTCATCCAGAATAGTGGTCTTGCTGTTGACTCTCATTTACAGAGTGCTCTTGTTAACATGTATGCAAATTGTGGTGCAATGGATTTGGCCCGACAGATCTATGATGGACTTTCACCAAAGCACTTGGTTGTTTCGACTGCAATGCTTTCGGGGTATGCAAAACTTGGAATGGTTAAAGATGCTCGCTCCATATTTGACCAAATGACTGAAAAGGACTTGGTTTGTTGGAGCGCAATGATATCTGGTTATGCTGAGAGTGATCAGCCTCACGAGGCTCTTAATTTGTTCAATGAAATGCAGGTGCGGAGAATATTGCCTGATCAGATCACTATGCTGAGTGTCATTTCTGCTTGTGCTCATGTTGGTGCACTTGTTCAAGCAAAATGGATTCATACATATGTAGATAAAAATGGGTTTGGAAGAGCTCTACCTGTCAACAATGCCCTGATTGATATGTATGCCAAATGTGGGAACTTGGTCAGAGCAAGAGAGGTATTTGAGAATATGCCAAGAAAAAATGTGATATCTTGGTCCAGTATGATCAATGCTTTTGCCATGCATGGGGATGCTGATAGTGCCATAAACCTTTTCCATAGGATGAAAGAAGAAAATATTAAGCCCAACGGAGTTACATTTATTGGTGTCCTTTATGCTTGCAGTCATGCAGGTTTGGTTGAGGAGGGAGAGAAATTCTTCTCATCCATGATTAATGAGCATGGGATCTCTGCCAAGCCTGAGCACTATGGTTGTATTGTTGACCTGTATTGTAGAGCCAATCTCTTGCGAAAAGCTATTGGGCTTATTGAGACGATGCCTTTCGCGCCAAATGTTATCATTTGGGCATCCCTTATGTCTGCATGTCGAGTACATGGTGAGGTTGAATTAGGGGAATTTGCTGCCAAACGACTTCTTGAGTTAGAGCCTGATCATGATGGAGCTCTTGTAGGCTTGTCAAACATATATGCCAGAGAAAGAAGATGGAATGATGTTGGACTGATCAGGAAACTAATGAGGCAGAAAGGTGTCTCTAAGGAGAGGGCATGTAGTAGAATTGAAATGAATCATGAGGTTCATGTGTTTATGATGGCAGATAGATATCATAAACAATCAGACGAAATATATGAGAAGTTAGATGAGGTTGTCAGTCAATTGAAGCTGGTTGGCTACACACCGAGGACCTCAGACATTTTGATTGATATAGAAGAGGAAGAGAAGAAAGAACTAATTCTGTGGCATAGTGAAAAATTAGCACTTTGCTATGGGCTAATTAGTGGAAGGAAGGAGTCATGCATTCGCATAGTTAAAAATCTTAGAATATGCGAGGATTGCCATACTTTTATGAAGTTGGTTTCGAAGGTTTATAAAATGGAGATTGTTGTGAGAGATAGGACTAGGTTTCACCATTGTAATGGTGGTGTATGTTCTTGTAGAGACTATTGGTAACTTGTTAATTGTTTTTATTTTCTCAAGAGAATATATATAATCAGGAATTTAAGGAGAAGAAAAATTGCCAATCCTGGTTAAAAATAACATAAAGAATGCTAGAGAACTAAAAATTTTGCTAGAATTTGATTAACCAAATGGTATGATATTTTCTTTTCCTTGAATGTATAAATGGGTTTTATTGCATTATTTCATCTACCAACAACAGTGTTTTTTTTTCTGAAGTTCTAACAATATTTTTTTTTTTAGCTGTATAGCGTTGTTGAGAGTGGTGGCTAATTATGATTTTTTGAATTCTGTGGCAGCGGTAGGTATTTAAGATTACCATTTTCCTGGCCTTTCATTGCGCATTTCTATGTTTGTCTGGTTTGGGCATTTCATTTGGTTGAAGTTGAACTTCTTTATTTGTTCTTATGGTGGTGGTTGTTGTTGTTGTTTGTTGGATAGTATCGTATTATAAGAATAGAATATAATGAGGCTATGATGATGTATTGTTCATTTTAGTGAGTTAAGACATTGAATGTAGTAGAGAGCGTGGCGTGGTGTTTATGTTGACGCAGCCATTTTGTCTCTCGAATCTCAATGTCTGATCTGACATAAATGCCAGCCTGAGCCTCCTTTGAATCGAAATGAATCATTAGTTTAAGTATGAGGCTCTGCTTTCATTCTCAGAGAGACGAGGTTGTCTGAGAGCTGTTACCCCTCTCTGGCTCAGTGAGTTGCAGCCCATGATTCTTTCCTCTCTTGAATTACCATACAGCTCTCCACGCATACACCAAAACAACACAAACGCTAGTACTCTCTCTCTCTCTCTCAATATATGTATGCTTCTGTCATCTACTTCTGATTCTGCTTTCAATTCAATCTTCTTCTTCTTCTTCTTCTTTTTATGGAATAATGAGGCGGTGATGATGTTTTCAGCAAGTGAACCAGACATTTGAGGGGAGGTCAAGAGCTGTGTCATGGCGAGGTGGCTCAGTTCCTGTGGTCCTTTCCTCAGGTGCAAGTTGACGCAGCCATGCTCACTTTCTTTCCCTCTTTACTCTTGTCTGACAGAAGGCGAATCTGAGCCTTCTCGTTCAATTCCACAAGATCATTCTTGTTTGCTTTGTCTTTCCCCTGTTCCCTTCCGGCTGAATTTTCCTTTGTTTGCCACAAATTTAGATATAAGATGAATGATGGAAGCAAAGCCAGAACATGCCTAACTCTTCACTATTATTCAACACCGCACCTGTGCTTTTTTTTCCTTCTTGTTTTCTTTGCTGTGGTTATTCTGTACTTTTCCTATTTCATGGCTTTGTGTTTGCACCGGTTTAGGGTGTTCTTACTTCTTGGGACAACAAACAATAATCGGTATAACTTCTTTCCCATTTGTCTTTTTCCTTTCAGTTCACAATAAGGTTCAGGGATGAGTGCCGGACACTAATTATGGTGAGAATGTGTTTATTGTAAAGAGCCATTATGCTTGATCAGGTCATGAAAAACGAAGGGTGAATGCACATCAGGCTGAATGGTATTCTTTGAACCTTCTAGTGGTGTAACAGGCTACAGATTTCTTTCAGTTTATTATTTTGCCAAATTGCTTATAAACTTTTTGCTTTTTCCCATTGTGTCTTTTTTTTTCCCCCAGCTAGTACGAGAAAACTCTAGAAAGCGATGCTTTTAAGATGCTAAACAACAAATCCAAGTTGATTGAGCATGAGACCACTGTGCAAGAATGGGTTTACATTCCTGTATTTATCATGCCTGGCTAGATCAAGTGATGCCATTGCTGATCCAACAAATATTCAGCGTAATCGCTCATCCAATTACTATCGATTGCTGTTCCTCATTCACACACAGAACAGTAAGTACTGCAACCTGGACTATCTTGAGAAGTAGTAGAAGTGAAGTAAGTCTATTGACCATACATTCAAGCGTGTTTCTGTAGTAGGAGGAGGCCTTCTGATGGTCATTTCTTCTAATGACATTACACATTTATTAAACCTTGCTATCGCATTCCATAAGAGAACACCAATTATGAAGTCTGAATGTCAAATCCATGAAGCATTAGACATTTATGTGAATGCATGATGGATAGTTACTACTTAAACCATCAATTTTCACAAAGTTAGACCTGATACAGTGTCTAAACTGGAAGCAAGTGCGTACAAGGCAAGTACCTGACGTAGATATACACTAACAACTGACACCTTGTTAAATTTAATGTTATACGCGTTGTCAAATGACTGCAGTCAAAAAGTTCCATTTTATTCAGACAAGCAGGTTTGGTGAAATGATTCAATGAGGTTTATGAATGGCAGAATGAATTCAGCACCGTGAATCAAACTAGCTCTAACGTTTTATAAGTTCTTTGTTGTTTTCGTATGTAGACCTACTTTTGCATTGCCTTCTTTTGTTGGATTCAAAGCGGGGATTATAGCCAAAATTAGCTGCAATATATTGCTTCTAAAGCACACAGAACAGGCAAAGACCATCCAATGCTGTTTGGTGAAGGGGAATGAACGGCAAAGAGGGGAGAAAGACTTTAAGAGTAATTAAAGGAAGAAAAGAATAATCAAGGAACAAAAGAGAAGATATAACAATCGTCCATGGGTTTATGATAATTGGTCATATAAAATGACAACTACATCTAGACGAAACATCTTTGTAATTGATGTTTGGTGTTCTTAAATGATACGGTACATAATACATGCACAGCAGATTAAGAGTCTTCCCGACTTGCAACCTCCAGACCATTGCCTGCATACACGTTATAGTCATTCGTATTAGGGCAATTTCATTGAAAAAACATGATGCCAAATTTTACTAATATGTAATGTAATTGCGGTGTGTCAGATCATCAGTGTAGTAGGCATCAAATTGGACTTTTAATTGTCAAAAATTAAGACATTACCGTCCGGGTCGAAAAAGAAAACTTGTTTGATCTTCCCGTTTGGCAGGGATCTCTCAAAAGTCTCAATACCCTTTTCCTACATAAAACAAATTCATGCATCCACTCCATTTAAAATCGTGCACGGATGTTGATTGCAGAGAAATACCAATACCAATGTGCATGCTTAATTGGTTCGAAAAGGATGAGGGTCGGCAGGATTCTAGATCTAGTACAATTTCATTTTTCATTACTTTATCTATAGCCCCTCTGGCTATTCCCTCAAATAATAATAATAATAATAATAATTAAGATAAATTACACTAATATCTTTACTTCGACTCCCCTCTATTTGTCTAAGTCATGCTAATCTTTCATGAAAGTACTGTTTAATGTATAATTGAGGGGAGGATAGTATAATGATGCTAAAGGATGGTATAATGATGCTACAAATCTAACAGAGATCGATATAATGATCTCACAAACTGAGGAACTTCTAGAATAAATTTTATAGATAGAGAGGACCTGTGGTGAAATTTTTCGATATAATTTCTCCCTTACGATCGATAAATGAAAAAGCTCGTATCAACTCCTAGTATTTATCATTATCACAATGACTCTCACTGTCTGCTAAAATGAATAGCTAAGCCTACAAGTGAATTCGTTTTGAAATTAACATGTCACTTATCATAACCACAAACAATCCAGATCCGGCATAATTTTCGAAACACCTAACCAAACCAACAATGATAGAGAAGGCTAGTTAAGTGACTGAAAATAGGAATACCTTGAGAGTGTTGAGAAAGGATTGGAAATTGGAGACGGAGAAGCAGATGTGGTGGCCTCTGGGGAGATGCTTGGGGTCAGCAACGGGTGACGTGGCACTCCAGGGACCTTCGGGCAGTGTGGTGGTTGGGTTGCGCTCGATGAGATGCATATACACAGAAGAATCTGGGAGGTGCAGCCATACAACCTTGAACTCTACGAAGTCGGGGCTCTCCACTTCCTCGAACCCAAATATCTGTTACCAACATCAACAATATTCAACATATGTAATTCATGAACATTTTCAGCTCTAATTAGACAAACACACAAAAAAAACAAATACAATACAAAAGAAGGGTGACATCTACCTCTCGGTAGAAATTGGCGAGGCGTCTTATGTCTGAGGACTCTCTAGAGATATGGTTGAGGCTCACTCCTTGCGCTGCCATTTTCACTTCTTCTCCCTTCTGCAGGGTTCTGCTGCAGATTATTTATAATAATTAGCAAAAGACGTGCGCCTCCTTCTCTCGTAACCCCCCTTGAGTATTAGAGTATGATTAGGAGGGTTTAAAAAAGGAAAGGAGAGGAGCAAAGGACTTGGAATGCCTTCTCCCCAAAACTCAAATTTATAAATAGACTCTTACAAATTTAGGTGAGAAAAATCAATCATAAAGGCTTAACTAAAAGAATAATATAAAATAATTTTATGCTGTTAATTAATAAAACTTTACTAAAATGATAAATTATCAAAATTATTCATTATCATTATTATTCGTTATTATTTATCATTTTGATCATTTTCTGTTGGCTGATTGGTAGTGTAAAGTTTAGTATATAAAAATTAAATTCCAATTAGAAATTAAACGTTTAAATATTCTTTTCTTTGATGCTTTTAACAAGAAGAAAATTATTTTTGAGATAATTACTATAACAATTACGGGCATTTATTTTGGAGTATATTTAATTATTGTTCGAGAATAAGTAGTTGGGAATGATGTGTTCCTACATTTGTTACAAGTTTTATAAAATTTTTCCTTAGTATTAATTATTCGTTGGAAAAAGATTTTTCTATGATTTAGTGAAATCTCATTCTAAAGTTGAAGAGTGGGTTAAAAAAATTTTCATTACTTGGGAATCACAATTACTAAACAACCTCCCAATTATTTGACTTTTTCTTTTTTTATGATTATGTTAAGGGTATTTTATAAATTATGACATATATTCTCGGGAATATAGATTATAAAACAAACATATTTTAAATTTATTTCCGAAAATTTTAACAAATAATTTCAGGAATGTTTAATGTTAAACAAGTAAATTTTTTAATATATCCGATAATAATATTGTTAGGAATATCATTACCAGAAATCACACTCGTATGAATCAAATTTCAAATTTTAAAACAAACGCCCCCTTAAGTATTTATTAACAATATGATAATGTAATTTAGACTAACCTATATCAAAATTAAATCTGAAAAGCCAATTATTCAAGTGCAAAATTTATGAAAATCATGAACGTTTTGAAAATGTTTCTGGTATACTTTAGGACTGTCTATTTGTGTCTAACAGTCATCCACAGTGTAGAGACTTCGTTTAATTTAAAGCCTGATTGTTTCTCTTTAAAATACAAGTTGATCATTAATTAATAAAGGAAGAATGAAGGAAGAGTAAAGTGTGTCTTCGATTTTACGTTTGTGGAATAAATTATGGTATAATTAATTTTAGGGTTTAATTTTGATGCACTGACAGTGTGAAACATTTTTACAGTATCATCCAATCAAATCTCTTCTTTTGTATGACTTTTCAAGTATTGAGATGAAAAAGTAATCATTTTTGCTAATATGTCATTACATGATTGGATGAATATGTAAAATTTTTTACACTATCAATGTATTCTAATTAAATCCTTAATTTTATTAGAATTAATTTTAAAATAAAATGATTTAAGTTTGGTGGATCCTCCAAAAATTATTCTGACAAAAAAAAATAATAAATGTTTATTTATCTCAAAATCAATATAAGAGCCAAGAATTGATTTTGGAATTTTGGCTAAACTAAAAACCAACCATGTTTCTAATTGACCACAATCAATTTAAGGCCTTTAGAATTGATTCTAACCTCCAACCAAACATTCCGTCACAATACGGCCAAAATTGGAATTTGCTGGCCAACCGACTCTGCCATTAAGTGCATAATAAGGGAGTTATTATAACAGGTTCTAAAGTTATATTAATTTGCATAGCCACTCTAATCGCTCTTCATGAATAACATCCTTTTTGTATCAAAATAAAACAAAAGATGAACAGTTTCATTACCCTTTTAGGCTTTCCATATATAGTTAGAAAAGGTAGAAACAATGCAATCTAATGGTTCTCCCTCACCAACTCATTCATGCACTCCCAACAATTCGGGCTTCATTATCTCCCATCCCACACACGCCATATGTACTTTGTGTGTCACATTTGTCACCCACTCTGTGTGTGCTGTGTGGATCTCTCTCTCTCTCTCTCTTCCTTCCAACACACACAGAGGTGCTTCTGATGGATTCCACCAATGTGGGGAGCCACAACCACCTTGGAGGAACAGAACCAGTCTCTAGGACTGATCAACTCCAAGAGGGTATCCTTTTGCTTCTGTCTCGATGGTATGCCCTTCAAATGGCCGTCAAGAACCACTGGGGTGGCTCCGACTCCCTCCAGAAATCCCACCAGCTTGCTGCTGATATCTTCTCTTTGTTCTCCAAATCCAATGGTTCTTCACTATTTCTTTCTTTTTTTTTTTTTTGATAGATGTCCTTCACTATTTCTTCTCTTCACAAAAGTTTCTTTCTTTTTTCCTTATTGATTGTTTGACTTTGGCACCTTTTTTTTGTCACATCTCATTTATATGCTTTATTTGTTTTATATATATATTGATTAACAGCACCGGTTCCTGTTGAAGATTTGGAAAATCTTCTCCACGAATCCATGTTGCTTATATTCAACACAGAGATAGAAGATGGCAGCATTGAAGAGGTATGCATATATACATAATAAATACACCTTGTACCTCTATGAACGTTATTATTAACATTTGTTTCTTCTATTTGCAACTTTACCAAATGTTGGTCAATGTTTTCTGTCCGATTAATTAATCTTGTGACTGGAAACATTTTTGTTTTTCTTTGAGAAAATGGTCTGCAATGTATTCCATACTTGGAAATTTGTATTGTGATGTCAATACTACGTCAATAGTTTTTTAAACATACTCCTATCTTATTAAGGATGTTGAAGGAACAGTTGAAAAAAGAAGTTGAAGTTTTTTTTTTTTAATTCCTTCTAGAGGATGGAAGCGTGAGCAATGCCGCAATTTGTATCAGGCAGATAAGATTCCATTCTTGAAACTTCATAACTAGTACATCACCCATGCCCAATTTAATGCAGCAAAAGTGTGCCTTTAACTTCCTTTTTAGTGTCACACTGGCATCATTGGGATTCTTCTTATGTTTTTAGTGATGGAACCAGGTAGCAGAACAGTTGGTGGCTATCCATGAAGAGCACTTATTACGTCAGTCATCTTAATCTCTGAATGAAGCATACACTGCTGAAATAGCAGCTTGCCCTTATTCATAAGCAGGCTGGTGGCTGTGGTAAACCCCATTAGTCTTTTTTATCTGGTTAACAAGGGAGTAAATTTAACTTCTCAACCATCTTCCTTCATTTAATGATGATTATTGCATATGATTATTGTACATGAGAGGATCTGCCCTCCCTGTAGATACTAAAAGCGTTTGCTTGTATAAGAATCTCTTGAGGGCCACATTAAGGTTCTTCAATAATCAGCACGGATACAAAGCAGTGTTTAATGTTGGCTAAATTATAAACAACACAACAATTTCAACATGGAAGATTCGTTCTTTACTGCCAAAGGTTTATGCTGCTGCCATAAGCTAAATAATAATGCATTTAAGGGAATTGAATACAAGTACCAAACAATTTTCCACTTGGAGCTTTTAGGCGTGGTGGTTAACTTTTATGCAAATAAAGAAGCACTAGTTAAAAATGGAAGATAAACAATGTCCCAAAACTTATTGCTTTTTCAACATTGGAAATATTCTGAAGCCTACCCTGGTTTAACTGCCAAGTGGATGTATAACTTTGGTTACAACTTCAAAATGCACAATTGAACTTCTCATTCAAAATATAAAGCACTGAGCGTGTATACTATGGTTAGCACTTCATAAAGGGACTCCTAAATGCTGCAGTTGCAACTCACCGGTTCCAAATGGCATAGTTTCGTACTGTTATATTTGACAAGTAGGTTTAATAGTCATTGATGTATGCTGTCTTTTATGTTATTAACAGGCCAGCTAATGGAGATTTGATGAACGTGGATCACATAGCGAGAGATTATTTCAGTTTGATTATGCACCAGGAAACTGAATAGATATTGCTCAAAATACTTTTTTAGCACATGGTGAAATTTCCTTCTGCATTCACAACCAGACACCAGAAGAAGAAAGCATAATGTGATAGTTATCATGTCGATTTGGCTCATAGGAAACAGAGATTCCTTGTTATTTCTACAATTCATTAGCATTGTCATATAATTGACGTGCTATATATGAGAACACATTGCAATAGGCTAGTGACAGACCAGATGACAAGGGAACTTCTTTAAGATACAGCAAGACAATTTGCTTTTTCCTTTGGTTGTTCAAATTCATTATTCTGCTTTTACTATCTCAAGGTTTCACATATATTCTGTTTTGCGTTTTAAAACATTTTTCTGTTCACAAAAAATACTTATTCTTTTATTTTTTCAAGTTAAGTTCAGTTATGTAAGCTTCAAGGATAAAAATAATTAAAATGCCATTATTTTCTCCCATATTATCCCCAACTATTTATTAATAAGATAAGCTACAATAGGTGATTACATAAAAAATAAAAATAAAAAAAAAAACTAATCCCTTTTCATTGACATTTCAAAGTAAATTGTTTTTAAGTGCATCTTCTCTGGGCTTGATCATTTTATGCGTTTGAATTGGTGTTGAACCCATCAAAAATGCCAAAATCAAGTTTGATGTCTTAAAAAGTAGTGCCCATCTTGTTGGGATGATTTTAGCTCCAAAGATAACTTTAGGCCCTTGAACATTGCGTTGAGTAAGAAAAATTCTTAAAAGAGCATAAGTTTATCACTTTATTCTTGCACACATTCATAATAAAAATGTGTATTACTAATTTTATCTAAGGTATACCTCTTATTTGTGATCTTATCAACTTTATTGCAAATATGTATAAGAATTAGATAATGAACTTTTGCCTATACAAAACTCTTGTAGAGAGTAATGAATATATTTCGGTCTGGACTCATGTGAAAATTAATTTATATTAGAATATTATAATTAAAGCTTTTAAGGACAGATAAAATTAATCAACTAGTGCCCAAGGGAAAAATAAAAGGTTGAAAATCTCTTAGAACATGTGTATTTTTTTAAAAGATAGAGTTAAAAAAAAAAAGAGAGTAGCTTGTAACAATATATTTAAATCTCATGAAACCAAAACACTCAAATGCAAAAGTACAATAGGCCCATCACTTTAATATTTTTCAACTATCCTTTTTTCTCTCTCTGTGTCTCTAAAAATGAGGTTAGACTATTTTTACCGTAAGATATGTTTTTTTTATTCATTATATATAACATATTATATCGATTTATACTCTATTTATTATTAGATAAGATATGAAATCTATTTAAATGGGATCTATATCAAATTTAATAGTAAATGAGATATGTGTTAACACAATATTACATATATAGTGAGTCAATATGATATCCTAACAAATACAAATAATATTTTTCCTTTATCACAGTATCAACTCGATTATCATTTGCCTTTTAACTATTGTCAGTCAGTGAGTGACTGAATAAATAATTTGGGTAACCGAGGCGACAAAAACATTCGTATAGCATAATTCTAAAAGTTTTACTCGTACAAAACTTGAGAGTAGATACCAAATTGGTCTTATAATATTTTCATAGATAAATTGATCCATAATAATTATATATATTTAAATTGGTCATTTATAATTATAAGAAATAGGATACTAAAAATCTCTAATTGACCTATGAAAATTTGTTTAGGAAGTAGAGATGAAAAAAATGACTCTTTTTTTTTATTAATAATTTTTTAGTGGTGCATTTATATCAATATGATATTTTGAAAAAAATTCACACAATATGGTATTTTCAATATAAAATCTGTCAAAGATAGATTCAACACTGAATCCGTCATCAATAAAAAAATATTTGTGTACTAAATCCACATCGAATTCAACGTAAAAAATACTATTTTATTAGTGGATTTAATAAAATAATATTAAAATAAAATCACGTCGTCAAAGTCAAATTCAGAATATGCTAAAATAATATTTTTTTATTGAATCCGTCAATAATAAATTTTAAAATACTATATACAAATAAATTTATCGATTTTATCATATTAATATAAATCACCAATATAAACACTATACATAAATTATTTTTCTTAAAAAAGGCTTTATGGAAAGGTGGAACTCGCGTGAGAATCTCACCTTTGTCATGAATATATTTGGAAGGGAAAATGTTATTTTGACACCGATATGAATACAGATATTTATGTGGATTTTATGTATTATGAGAGGAGTAATAGAGAGAATAAGTTGGAAAAAAAAAAAATAATAGGACCCATGTATATTTATAAGTGGAATATTTGGATGTTTGGGAATACGAACGAGTTGAAATAGCAAAATCCATTTGGAAGTGACGGGTTAACCCGTGAGTATGCAAGAATTGACCTTGATGTGACTTGGAGTAAGTTTAAAGACCTTTGGCTTTCCATTACAATCTGCTTCTCTCACAAAGGACTGGACTTGGACCATGCTTGCTTTTCTTCTGGCCAGCTTCTCTGTGCTTCAACTTCCTCCTTGTTACAACTTCTCTCATCCATTTCTCTCTGCTTGTTTCTTCCCTTTCCTCTGCATCCCTTAACATCCATGGCTGCCAACAACGCTAACTCTCTAACCAGGTAAAGCTTTCACCTTTTCCATTCTTCATTCTTCAATTTCTGTTGCTACTATATATCCAGTCGACCATTCTTCTCTTTTTCTTATCATTTTGGTCAAGGTAAGCGAAAGCAAGCGGGAAGTCTCAATTTTTTTTCTTTTTTGGTTTCAATCATGCACTTGTTTTCTTTGACATTTGCGTTTTGCATGGAATAATGGGGTCTTAGAATTTGTGACTTAAACGGAGGGAATCATTATTCACTCTCACTTGACTACAGTATGTGTGATTCTACAACAATGGGCGACTGAAAAGAGAAATGGGTATGCTGTGGTTAGTTTTAGACTTCAGATGGTGCATGCATGTTAAAGCTACGGTTATAGGAGTTACCCCCCTTTTCATCATTCATATTTATATATTACGAGCTTCGATAATGAAGTGGTAAAAACTGTTCTTTTTCCAATTGTTGTTCAATTCATGCAACATAAATAAAGAAAGATGGGGAAATGAACTCCATGACCTTAAGGATGAATCAGCATTACAGTACTCATAACTGAACCTCAAGAGACTATATTGTTAAGCTCTGGCGATTGTCGGGCCACGGTCATGATATTGATCATATTTAGCCCAATTCCTAAGTAAGCAATGAATGAAGTCAGCGACATTTGTAGCTTTGTGTAGATGAAGTGTTTGATGATCATTCACATTCTAGTTGGCTGACTTCAATAGTAGGTTTAAATCTAAAAGGGGCAATACCGCTTATATCAACTACTTAATTCTGCAAGTATATAAATGCATGTGCTGAGAGAGAAACATGTAAACACTATGTGCTTGCAAGGTACATTCTGCAGTTAACACTGTCTCCTGTTATTGCAGTTGTCAGAAGGCAAATGAGTCTTTGGAGAATGATACTATAAAGGAAAGTAATTCCTCTTGGGACCTGATGAAGAAGAATAAATTTAAACTTCAGCCAGTGTCACCTTTTGCTTCTGGTGAAGGTTTGCCATATGCTCCTGAAGGGTGGCCTAATTGCGGTGACATATGGGGCTGGAAAGTGGGAAGAAGGACAAGCCGGGCTGGCTACTTCAACGATAGATATCTGTATCTTCCAAGATCACTTGTGAAGCCTTCTAGCAAGAGACACTTCCAGAGCAAGCCTGATGTTGAACGTTATATTAAATCAAATTTTCCTGACATGGAAATTGGAGCATTCTTTGCCTTATTTAGCTGGCAGGTTCCCTCTACTGAATTGTCCTCCACTGGAGGTTAGCCCACAACAGTTTTACTATTCTCTGTTCAGCTCAGTTTGTTATTTAGTATTTCTCTGTCACCTTTTTGTTTTTTGGTGTTTGTATTTAGGTTCTTCTTGGTTTTCAGTAGTGTAAGTTTAGCTTCTTTCTTTCTTTCTTTCTTTGTAGGTTATTTTTTTCTATCTTAGAGTCAGTCTACTTGTCTTAGGTTACTTAGTCGTGTGCCGATACTGTTCTTCCATGATTATAAGCCCCTTAATTCTCATACACATATTAACGCCACAATGGTATCAGACCTATATTTGTCAATGGTACAAGGGTGAATGATGGAATGTTAGTGATCCCTTAGATTGTGGATATTCCTTTATATCTTATCCATGGTTGGTCAATCTCCTTTCCAAATATCTAGGAAAATGAAGGTGACTAGGTGAATATTTTAGCCCTAGAGAGGAGCAAGTATCTGACGTGGCACACAGATAAAATCTGGAATATTTTTGGTCTGAAATTTGTGAAATAAATTGGGAACCTCTTATCTGCCTAAGAAGGAAGTTGACTGCCAGCTTATATTGCTTTGCAACTTTTTGGCCCCTTCTTCATTTCATATGTTCAATGTCTTATTTCTCGGATGTATTCTAATTTGACTATTGATTATATGACCTTTGTAGCTCTACGGTCTTTCTCCGTTCATCCTCCATTAAAATCACTGGGGACTGGAAAAGATGCAACCACTGAGAATGCAATCCAGAGAAAGCGAACGCGGAAAGCACATGCTCGCAGCCTACCTACTCGGAAATCTCGCAGACTAGTCAATGTCTGTCTATGTTCTCCATCTGATGTTCAAGATGCTAATGACGTAATTGATTTGACCTCTCTAAATGTACCGGCTAATATTAAGTCTGCCAAGGATGAGGTTGGTCAACCTTTAAGTAACAGTAATGATCAGCCTGAAAATAGCTTTCTTGCTGCTTGTAATTTGGTTGATTCCAAAGAAGGATCCGGGAAGCAGATAGCACCAGAGCAGTCTCCCAATTTAACAATTGCAGAGAATTTTGATGACTATCTTAATACTTTGGAGGAAATCCTTGTCCTGCCTTGTACTGATATTCCATTGTCTGATCCTGTGGTTCCTGCTACCAATCTGGAAGACGAAATGACCGAGTGCAGATCAAAGCTTTCTTCCCTTCTTGCTACGGACTTGTCCTCCTTGGTCTCTTATGATAATCTTGCACAAGTTGCAACACTAGCATCACAACTTCGGAAAGACCCTAGCCTCAGTATTGATGAGCTGATTAAGTTAAAGTTGGTGGAAGAAATTCCTTTAGTCAGTGAGGCTTTCAAGGAGGCCAAGGACAGCATTGAAGAGGCAGACAAATTCTTTACTGAACTTGAGGCAAAGAAGCTTAAAGTCCCTTCTCTCAAAAAGGAGTACAGTGAATTGAAGGACAAGTTATCCCAGATACAGGTAGAGATAGACACAAGCTCATCAGCCATCCAAGAAATTGATGATCAAATCTTGCAACTTCAATCAAAGCGGAGAGAGATGTGTAGTGCCCTTGAAACCATGCACAGGAGGAAACTCGAGCTGATTTCTACTCAAGCTATGGTTGCCAACTCAATTCCTACCATTGTTGGTGAGATTCAGCATGCAAATTCCGAGAAGCCAAAATGGGACTTGAAGAAAGCCAAGTGCACCGAGCGGGTGGCCGAGATACAAGAAAGGTTCTCCACTTTAAGGGGGTTAACATTTTGATCAAACTCTTTGATCACTTTCAAGAGGGTTAACATTTTGATCACTTTATGAAAGGTGCATCACTTTAAGAGGGGTTAACATTTTGATGGAACTCTTTGATCACTTTTAAGAGGGCTAACATTGTGATCACCTTAAGAATGGTTTATCACTTTTATGAGGGTTAACATTTTGATCAGACTCTTCCGGAGGTTCTCATGTTGAAGCCAACACTTGCTGACTGTTATTAGGGATGTATATATAAAATATATGTATGTCTGGTTTCTGAGACGGATTTGCATCTATCTACGTAGGTCAAGTTCCGAAATGTTGATCTCTGTACAAGCACGCAGTGAATTTCAACCTATTTTGTAAAAGTGAATATAATCTACGATTATGGCACAGCTATATCGATTCCTAAGGTTTTAAATATTGAAAAATATTTTGTCACTAGCTACTTCATTAAGTAATAATATGTAATACTAGCAATCTTCTAAAGTTTTAAAGATTAATTACTTGAAAATTGATTACGTTCAATACATTTTCCTTTTTTCTTTATGCCTTTAAGGTACTTTTTCCCTAGAATACTTTCGTGATTAAGAGGCTTTCTCAATAATTTTCTCCTAATAAGTACCTTCTTTTTTAATTGATTTGTATTGTTATTTTTTATAGTTATTATGTTAAATAAATATATCCATATACATTCAAATTATTATCTATTATTACATAAATTGAATAATAAAATTATTTGTATTTGTTTTTAAACAAAAAGTTTAATGACACCCCAAATTGATTTTTGATAATGCCATCCATCGAGACATTGTCCTAGCAAAAAGGAATTAAATACGAGGTCTTTAACGATTATAAAAGTAGGACATAACAAATCCTTAACTTAACAATCATTTGGTTAAAGAGGTAATCTTATGTGACATGACACTATGTGATACCCACCCAACACCTCTCTCACTCTCTCGTTTGAGTATCGTCTCCTTTTATTCTATCTTGTACACTGGAACTCATAAATCTTACACGCCTCTTTCTGTTTTAAGTTGGAACCTAGCTCCCTCTTATTCCCTTTCCTAGCATTCTACACACCACAATCTCCCTCTTCTATCTTTTCTTCTTTTCCCTCGTCTTCCGTTCATTTCAGATCTCTCTCTGCCTCCCAAATGTTGATGTTCAATTGAGTGATTGTGTGGTTCTAATAATTTTTGTTGTTTTCTACGTGTTGTTTATAAGCTTGACTTTACTTTGGTTTGAAGATTGATTTTCCTTTTTTTATTTTTCTTTCAATGCTTTAGTGAGAGGTTAGGGTCCCTTGATAACAATTATTCTTTTATTTTGTTGGTCAAAGACCAATGGGTCCGCCAATAACATTATCAAGATGAGAGTTCTCTCAAAATTAAGAAAAAAATCCTAATTTAAAGTCAGATTATTATATCAAGACTCTGTCAAATAATTACAAGAATATATACAATTTACTTACAAATAAAAAAACCTAACGATCAAATCTAAATGATATATTTACTATATATATTAATGTCACATAAATTATGTTTTATAAAAATATATTATATAAATATCATATTTTATAATTATTTTATAGAATTTTTGATACAATGACAATGTTAAAACTTTTTTTCCTTTGGGTAGACAAGGGGCCAACAGAAGCAAAAGAACACTAAGCCAAAGCACTTCTAGGCAGGGCAACCCTGCTAAAAAATCATCATGAAGAACAGACGCCAGTTCAGCAAGATAAGACAAGTAGAAGCTCACCCCAAAAGGAACCCCCATGACCTTTGCCATTAGATCAGTAGCTCTATTGCCTTCTTTGGAACACATGTTGGATATGAGCACTCCATTGCCTCGCCAAGAAAGACCGAATACGGTTGATGATCAAAGCATAAGGATGGGAATTACAAATATCCTTGTGAATGAGATTAATGGCAGCAATCGAATCCATCTCCATAACAACATTTGAGAAGCCTTTTTTACAAGATAATTGAAGACCATAGAAGGCCGCTCCAAAGCTTCAGCTATTGTGATCATACAGGAGCCAAGATTGGCAACAAAACCAGCAATAAACCGCCCAGTCATATCCCTGATAGGTCACCACATAATTTAGAGAGAAATCACCATCATCACTACCCCCTCCAAGTTACCATATTTGGAGCCCCCAACTACGCCAAAGGAGCCATACCCCGATGATCTCACAAATGTGATGTGCCGTGGAAGAACATTTCGCATGACATGCCAGTTCCCATGTTATATACTACTCACCTTTTCGGGAATCAAAAGTGAATGCACCATAACACCGGGTCGGATATCACATCTTGATCCAAAACCTTAAAACAGTGAATCATGGTTCCTCCCATGTTATATACTCTCTCACACTTAATCCCAACACATCTTGCATTCTCATCCACAAGATCGGCAAAGAATGAGGAGCAAGAGGACAGATTGATGCCACCCAAGAATCATGCCACAAACAGGTAGGCAATCCATGACAACCCACCAGTACATGTTATCTTGGAGCAACAACCACGCCTCGCAAATAACTCTCCATACATTCAAAAGAACCACCTCTGTTGACCACTGGCAGAATGATATAATATCAGTCCCACATTTATAATGAGAGCGAAGAACCTTGACCCATAATTCATCACCTTGGGGAACTAGACGCCTACCCAACTTCATCGTGAAAGGCAAAAACTTTTTTTATAATAATTTAATTGGGTATTACTACATCAATAAAATAATTTTTACCCTCACCTCACAACTTTAAAAATCATGAGCATAAATTTTTTTGATTGTCTTTCTTTTCTAATTCCACTATCGAGACATTTAAATTAAGGTGGATTCTCACATAAAGTTGCTAGTCAATACAAATGATGCAGTTGCTTTTAACCACACTTTATAAATGTGGTCAAATGTAAAAACAATGTGGCTAAATGCATCCACCCTCTTCCTGCTCTTGGTCTCCCTCCTTTGTTCCGACCTTCAATCCCGCTACCGCTCCCTCCTTCAACGACCACTATCACACAATAAACACACACACATACTGCATCCCACTGTGAGTGCTTGTGCGCCATCGTTCTGTAGTGGAGGGTTCTCGGATGCCGGCATAGGGGAGACAGTGGAGCTCTCGCATCTAAAAGACTTGCGGTGGCTTGCAATGGTGGCCAACAAAGCACGACAATAGCGCGATGGAGGAGGATTCTTATATCTGAGACATAGTGGCGGAGAGTGGTGATAACCAAGACCTCAAGGGTGATTCACGGTGGCCAATGGTGGGGGGGCACGGCCACTGATGTCTGTAGTGGTGACCATCGGTATCACAGCGGTGATGATGGTTGTCGGTGTCCACCGCTACCTCGAAGTGGGGAAGTGCTTCTCATTGCACGTCCTTGATTGCGGTCTCACTGCCATCCTCCTAACCTCATTCTCAATGGGCAGGTCTTTGGAGCCCAACGCAGTCTATCTCCGGTGAGCTGCGGTTAAGTTGGGACTATACCAATAATGGTGGCATGGTCATTGAGGGTGTTGGAGTCAGCGTGGTGGTCCTGGTCATGGATTGGGTCGTATGGTTGCTAGAGAGGAGAAGAGAGAGTGTGGGTAGTTGTACCATAGGTATTGATTTAAAAATGTATGGGAGTAGTCACCTTAAATTAAAGGTGTTTGCTACCATGCCCGATGCAAATTTGAGGGCATCCTACCCAATCTAATGTGTGTGGCTTCCATTGGTGGAGAAAGGCTTGTAGGACCCACCCACTCACACTTTTGAGCTATTACCTATCTCCTCCCACACCTCTTCTATTCTTCACGGTCTAGCCCCCCCCGCCAAATTCATTTTTTCGTTTTGACCCCTGTATCAAGATGAGTTGATGCTACGCTACATTGTACAAACACTCACTAAAATATGTATCAAAATACAATCCAATTACTGCCCTTTAACCCCTTTCTTCATCTGAAACCCATCCAACCCCTGCTCTTCTTCCCTATCAAACCCGCGAACCCCTCCAAACCCAAGCTTGAACCCTTGTGCTTCTTCCCCATGAAACCCAAGCTTGAACCATCTTCCATTACCTCTTCCCTTCCATCATTCCCTTCAACCCTTTCACCCAATCCCTCATTTTCCAAATCTAGAGCCTTATCTTCCCTTTACAATGCCAACGCGAACAAGGCCTCGTCAGCCCCTTTACTTCACCCCAATCTACCATCTCCTCCTCGGTAGCCCATCAGCATCCTGATGTTTTCCGATCTCGGCCCACCGCATCTCTCCCACTAGGGCCTCGTCGGAGCTGGAGCCATGCCATGATCTCAATTTCGTCGCCGCCTATTCTCGCTGCCATAAGGGGATACAAATAATAAGTGCATTTATTGTGTTGCATTCACTAGTGGAACCCTATTGTAAGTATAGTTTTATTCAAGCTTAACAACAAAATGCTCAAGAGTTGAAACATAATAATGATTCCTAATGGTACTGTCTTTTGTTGTATCTGTTTGTGTTTATGCATCTTGTTTAAATTTTTTTATTATTACTTTGCAGCTTATTGCTAGTATGAGGACCTGTATAGATTCTCAATTTTTTTCCTCATCCTTTCGCAGTCCCTCTGGGAACATAATCCCAATCCCCCGTTACCGTGGTACAAGTTGGAGTGAATCAGAATGTCTTCCCGGGTATCATTCTATTATGAATGTTAGATTTTTTAAGGTAGCATTTTGATTGCATGTGTGTAGAATTTTCATACCTGTGCATTTCAGAACATGTGCATCTTGAATACATTTTGATTGCATTCTGTTATTCTAGGTAGCATTTGCATTTCAGCACATCCTTTGGTCCATTGTAGAAATTGGATAGAGTTAATACTAAGCAATGTGCAGAAACAGGGGGAATGATTTGGCCAATTTAACTATATGGACTCTGTGTCTGCAATCTGGTTGTTCAGTTCAGTACAAAACAGAGTTAATTTGACCATATGATTATGAATGAATCTGGAAAGTCTAGGCCCAACATACTTTGTGTGCTGTGTATGCTGTATTGTATGGCTGTTGCATTTTTCAACATGTTCCTTTTGAATATTACCAAAACAGTGATGTTCTTTCAGGTCAAAATTTTCTGATTAGAGGTAGCAAGAAATATGTCCTCAAAACTAAAACAACAATTTTGCTTACCTTTAAAATAGAGTAGAACACAAGAAAGATGTTAGCTTTAATTTCTTACCAACTTACTTGGAGCATCCTAAAAGCCTCAAATTCTCAACACCGATCTCAGCAAGCCTGAAAGTTTAATTTCAGTCATTGAAAGGTGAATTAGAGTTTTCAACATTTCTACCCCAGTTTTCTTTAAAGTAGGGGAATCTGAAGAAGTAATGACCAAAGGATTCATTGGTGGTGCACTAGCATTTCCTCCCTCAATTCCAAGATTGCGAAGCGAGTTAGTTTACAAGGACAATCCTAGTTCCTCTTCTGTTACTTTCAGTGGCAAAGATGATGAAAAAATAGATGAAAGCTTTTTGAGCATTATATTAAAGCTTCAAAACTATTTTGTTGGTCCTATTCCATTTTCAAGACATTGACAGTAAAAGTAGTGCGTGAATTTAGAGAACAAAATAGGTTGGGTGTTGTGAGTCTTGTGACAATAGTCCCAAGTTCCAACATTTGTTCTTGGACCCTTCATTTGTCCAAAAGCTTCCTGGCTCAATCCTTGCTTCATTTTCTTTGGCATTTGGTAACTGGTTCAGTTTACTTCTTACGTTGTCTACCACTTACTAGTTGACTCTTAGTTTGAAGTTGAAGGTCATGTCACTACAATAGAATGTTTAAACAATTGTATGTCAATATCATACATAGTTAAGAAAGGCCAAATCAGGTATGATAACTCTCTATTTCATGTACATTAGTTCATATGGAAGTGCTGAGTTTTCCTATTACCATGAGCAACTTGTTATAAGATTATTATCGGAAGGAATGTATGCAGGGGACAAAGTTCAGTTTGGTTTTGTCTCTCAAACAGGAGGGCGAAGATGCTCAAAGATTTGCAAATTGAGGACTAGTTGATCAACCGTGTATACTTATATCTTTTTGGTCATCCCAAGTGCATTAGAGGAGCAAGACAAAAATAAGAGGTTGTTATTTGAGATAGTGTTTGGTCCTTGTGGTTCATCCTTCTTGATGTAACTTTTAAATGGATTCTATTTGTGAACCAATAATTTAGTATTTAGGTTGATTTAATACTTGACATTGTTGGACTATTTGAGTTTCAATTAATGGAAGTTGTTTTTTCCTTGTGTATTGTTATGAAAAATTGCCAGTGTTAAATTGATAGTATTTTCTTTTTTTCTTTTTGCAAGTTGTGGTTGTGTATCCAATTGATAGTTATATTTTTTTTTTATTTCTTATTGTTATATTTTTTGTAAGCACAATTTTTTTTCATGTTATTATTTTTTAATATGAATTTTTTAAAAATTTTATAAAAATGTTTTTTTATAGACTTTTTAAAAATATTGATGAGAAATATCATTTTTAGAGATAAAAATAAAGAGATAATTTTTTTAAAATGATCTATTGTGTACAGTAAAAAATTAGAGGGTAAATAATTTTTTTAAAATATTTTTCCAAAATAATTAAATATGTTAATAAAGGATAAAAATGTAAAAAAGTCATAAAATTTCTATTTCTTTCCTTTATTAGCAGAAATGTGTATTTTTAAATAAAATAATTAAATATTATCAATAAGGGTAAAGTTATAAAAATAGACTACAAATCCCTCAATTTTCTTTCCTTCATATATCTTCTATTCTCAAACAAATTAATGATTAATACTCTAAACTCCTTCCTTTTCTCACCCTTTCCTTTTTCTCTGAACTTCCAAAAAAAAAAAAATCTAAAACGGTTACACTCTTTGCTGAAATATTTTTGTATTTTTTAATTTTTCATTGTCTTTGTCATAGTTTCGGAAATGTTGTCTGTGTGATAGCAAAAATGAGTTCAATCACGGAGGCCCAATAGAATATAATAATAATGGAGCCTCTAATTCCCAATATTTGAGCCTAATTTTGCACAATAGTGTATCATAACGAACAACGAAGAAGATGATGATGGGCCTTTTAGTGGTTTAATAAGAGGTAATAAAACATTTAGATAATAAATTAAGATTGTAGTTGTATAACTGAGTGTACATTCAATTTATCAATGCGAAAGATGGAAAAGATAAATTAAGAATGAACAAGCCTATCATATTCAGGCTCAAAAGGCTTCACTAC
The DNA here is from genome assembly GCA_031216105.1 of Dalbergia cultrata. Classification (NCBI taxonomy): domain Eukaryota; kingdom Viridiplantae; phylum Streptophyta; class Magnoliopsida; order Fabales; family Fabaceae; genus Dalbergia; species Dalbergia cultrata. The sequence continues at coordinate 13,233,577 of CM062344.1, forward strand.
AATTGTAGAAAATATAACTTATGATTACAATAGGTCCCCTGATTTGGAAAAAACATCCCAGAACTAAGTCCCGTTCACTATCAGAAATCTCGGTATAGACTTATTTTGCTCTTTTGCAAGATTGACTCTATGTCCATATCACAGCCCAGTGGGGAAATAAAATATTGAAGTTAACGCTAAAAACATTTAAAGTCTCTACAACAGGCGTGCTGAAAAACTGATTGAAGAAGACCCAAACTTTCTTCAGTTGTGATTGATTCGATTCTAGCACACAAATACTTACGATTTTAGTCCACACATCCATCTATGTACCGATCAAGAAAAATAAACGTTCTATGGGCTACAGCTGATTGAATACAAGGAAGAGTTCCTGTCCCAGTTCTGTCAAAAGAAAAAAAAAAAGAAATGATATGAAAATTTTGTTTTCTTTCAGGACCCAAATGTAATATATAAAAATAAATGATATTTGACAGGTTCTTGTCGAAATTCAACTTGACACGGTTATAAAAATAGATGTTTATTTTCATGGAAAATCATTTGCATTAGCTATTAATCAACCAGCCCAAACATAATCCCAAAACAAAAATCTCAAATGACCCAAAGAAACAAGTCAACCCATCATCCAGTAAAAGATAGCCCCAGCCATTTCATTTCTAGTAACAGGCTTCAAATGTCTTGACCAACGTGCCAGGAAAATAAAAAAGCAGGCAAACCTCTTTCATTTTTGGCGTAAACTGTCAAAGAATTGTGGGGCATGGGACCTCTTCTGTCCTAACTACAAACACTCGAATTGCACGGTATAACAAGGAAGAACAATCTAACTGAAGTCATGAAAGTCTTACATAAAAAAGCAAACAATGGAATTAAGACACATAATCAACAACAACGGAGGTCTTACATGAAACTGAAAAAGCACATAATCTAACTAAAATATATAAACCAAATAACTTAAAAAGGACACATTAAACTAAAACAACCAGGAATGAAGTTCACAAACCAAAATACATAAGCAACAAGCATAGTACTAAGTTCACGATTAACAGAGAATTAAGAACAATAACGAAAGTAGCACCCCAATTATCCCTATCAACAGCAACCTCAACCCTTCACCAGCCTATTCTGCTTGTCCTGCACACTACTGTACGGTTTGAGAACTAGATCAAGTGCTAGCCGCATTCTCGATGCATCATTGACCTACGTTAGTGATCAAGACAACAACTGTTACACATAAATTGAATTTTTGCGATTACAATAACTTTCAAGTTATTAATACTCACATATATAGTGTAATCACCTGACCAAGCACGTTACCTCATCCACGTAGCAACCCATATACTGTAGTCATTTCTATATTAAGGCAATGACAAAAAAAATTATTATAAATACAAGGAAACAAAAATTGTGAAAGAGATGTTAAAAGCTGAATAAGTGATAGCAATGGCACAAGACTTACGATCCATCCTTCTGTTCTCCAATTGCAGCAGGTTCAACTACAGGAAAGTCAGAAATTATGGGCCCATGACTTTCTGAGAACTCATAGATTGAGTCATCTATCAAAATTTATCTCTTCTATGAAAATTCCCTAGCCACACAAGCAACACAAAATGAAATGAGTATGGCATGGCAGAACAAATAATAATAACTTACCATATGTTCAACAGTCCTCCTCCTAGTTTGTTTCATCTTCAAGCTTGGCTTAGAGTCCAGTAAAATGAGGAGCCGTTTTTCAAGATCAACCACAAGAAGGTACCAATGACGGTTGTCCTTGTTTATAGCTACAAAGATCTTGCCGAAAAAAAAAATGAGAACTAACAAGTCAGTCCTTAGATTCTACATTAATTAATGCTGAATTAAACTAATGAAAAATAAAATAGCTTTGAAAGGGATTCCACTTTACGCATAAAGGCATTTACATAAAATTCTTTGAGGGTATGGGGTTTATGAGACCAATTCAATGCTAGTTGCTAACAAGTTAAATAAAAGTAATATTAAGGTTTGGATAATTTAATCTCATGAAACCAAAATTTGAGAACAGCGACCAAAAATCATACCGGGAAAGTAGTAAGCAAGAACCAATGATAAGGGTATTTGCTGGTTGACATTACTTAATGAGTCAACATGCATGACAATAAAGTCAAAATCTGCATATGAAATTACTAGTCTGCTAGAAAAAGAACTTATACCATTGAAATAAGCTAAAAAAAAAACAGCAAAATTGGGGATTCTATGTGGAAAGAAAACTGCATCCTGCTCAATTGATTCCTTTGGGATGAGAGTTGGCATGGCCTCTCTAGTTCCTATGCGGAGGCGTTGAAACGAACACGTCTTTCTTGCAAGCAGATGACAAACTTTATGCTCAAATTCAAGACGTTAATTTTGTACTTGTAGATTTTGTTTTTTCCTTTTTAAATGATGACAGAGGAGCAAACCACTGAAAAAAATGATGGGAGCAAATATAACCTAACCCAGAAACAAACCAAAAAAAGACGACAGCAAATGAACCAAATACCACACCAAAACATGATCATCAAATAGGTAACTCTTGGCATTAGTAGCATGACTATAAATAAGAACCTCCAAATTAAGACAGCAAGCAAAAGAAAGCAAAACAAAAATCATCCAATTAGTAATTCATGATGGCTACAATGAAGAAAGTAGCCAAAACATCCAATATATACATAGCAGAAAACATGTCTTGAAAGCAGAATGAATGGAGAAAAATAATTTTAGGGAAGTGCAGAACCAAAAAACCCAGCCAATATTTTTTCAAGAATCATAGCAAGCAAAACACAACCTTCATACTAAACTGAGGCATTGTAAATGTTCAATAATATGATACCAACTTGCCAAAAATGAAATTGATTGTTTCAACTCTCAACTCTCAAACACAGAGTCCAAACAAGGAGTGCCAAATCTTTTTAGCACGTAACCTCAGTCGAGCATGTTTTACCTAACCTTAAAATGGGAAATAAAGGTTTATTTTCCTAACCTCAAATCATTTAAAATGTTTATTTTACCTAACCTTAAAGATTATGCTGTTGCTATAGTTCCAAATAATTAGTATTCTTTTCTAAAAATCAAACGGGGACATAAAGAATGGATATTTAAAGAAAAGAAAAAAAGGGTACTACATTAAAGATTAAGGATGGCTCTACATTAAAGTTTATGTTGTAAAATTATGCAACTGCTACAAACTAAATGCAGAAAAAAGATTGGGAACACTACATGTAGATGTTTGAGAAATATTACCGTCAAGTCTTATCAGAAGTGTCGGGGCCGAAAATGAATGCTGCCAGTTGAACCTCATCATCTGTCAGCGACATTTCTGCCGGTGGTCTAAACAAAACAGGGACTGACTGCAGATACAAAGGATGACTCTATTTAATAGGAGGAAGTATCCTTGTCAACTAAACAAACAATTACAACATGAGCAAACAAACTTACCATTGGGATACTTAGACCACTTCTCTTCCTAGGAATCCTAACTAAATAGGGGGTCCTACTGTTCATGTAAATCCCAGAAGGACTGCTCTTTGATTGAGGCTTACGCCCTTTGCTGGATTGATTCTTGTTTGGGGAGAACAATTTCCTCCCCACACTAACTCCAGTTTCAAGTTCTCGGTTCCCAGGTTGATGAGCGGATGGTGCTGTAACATTTGGTACTGGATTTGCATTTTGTCTTCCTTCCTCAAGTTTTCCCATTATATTTTGTGTCACATCCTGATTGGTAACTGACGAGTGCCTTGGTGTTGGTAGTGCATTGACAAGCACAGGCAGCATATGCTGGTTTGTCTCTACACCTCCAACATGTTGGTAAACAGCTTGGGTCAATGGGTTGAACACAGGAAAAACAGAGGGAGTTTGACATGCAGTCATGTTGGTTAAGGTAGTGACGGCATTCGTTATCTGCTTAAAGACGGTGGTCAGCGCCTTCTCGTTGCCCATGTTTCCATCAGTAAGCATAATTTGGGAAGCCCTTTCATCCCTTGTTGACTCTTTCTTGATGCTCTCACGGTGGCTGTTTACAAACAAATGACAAAATCAATATGAGGAAGGTTAACAGCAAAGCACATCAAAGTTAGATTAAAAAACACTCAAACAACTCTAAAATAGACAGTAATGTTTCCTTCCTGAAAAAATAAAAAAATAAAATACTGAGATTAGGATAAAAGTGGATTAAAAGAACACCGACAGCAACATATACATTTGCCTCGAAGAAATCTCGCCTAGCATGTTTAGGTAATAAAACGACATGTTTGCATGTGTTGTTATCCTCCTTGCACTTAGCCTTGTAATCAAGTCTCCCCCTTTTGGCGCCAGATCCTCTTTTCCCTCTTCCTGCCATGGATGAAGATTCAGAGTTTCACAGTCTAAGTAAAATTGATGGAAGCAATACCTGGCAGACAACGGATTCAGTTCACGTGCATCCCACCTCGTAGTCATCTCCAGTCTTAATCATTTCTCTCAGAAACCCTTTTTTGAGCATGGTGGAGTTTGCGTTGCTCGATGAACACAACTAAACCAACGAATCGATAGCGGCATAGGTTGAGCATAATCTGCATAGACCATAGACTATAGGTTGAGCATAGTCTGCATAGACCATAGACAATGTGTTTGGCAATCAGGTTCTTCGGTATCCGCATATTCCTAATGCCCATGATTGATGTTTGCATACAGTGGCTGCGAAAATGTCGGCGTTTAAAATCAAACGTTTGAGCTCCTTTATTATTATTATTTTGTGTACACCGTTTGAGATCTATTTTAGGGGAGAGGTTATTGTTACTCTCAAATAGCTATTATTATTTTCAAAATATTATTTTTTTTATTTTTACTAAAATACCTTCTCTATTATATTAATCATAATGACAATCTCTCTTTCTAAAAAATCATAATAACAATCTAATATTAAAAAATTATTATTATGAAATATGTTTTTATGCAAATTTATTATTTTATTTCAATTAAATATTTATATTTTGTTTTACAAATTCTTAATTGTTTATTTTTACATACAATGATTGTATTAGACACAATTATTTTATTTTAAAATTAAATTATTTTTCATATATTTCATAATATAATAATAATTTCATAATAAAATAAGATGCCAATTATTTTAAAAACAATATTTGAAAGTAAATGACAATAAATGCAAATTATTTTTATTATGGCTAATGTATGTATCCAATTTTTTGTGTTTAGGGTTAATATTTTCAATATAAAAGTATTTTTTATTCTTTTTTTGTGATCTAGTACTTTTAATTTACTTTTAAAATTTTAAGACTCATTTTTTTCCATAGAAATCACTAAATATACATTTTTCAAAATTAATTGAGAAAATATTTTGTTGACTCAAATGAAAACTTCTCACTTTTATGAGAAAATTTATATTCAATATATTCGATGAAAAAGAAAAAGAGAATAAATGAAGAGTTAACTTTTTACAAATAATTGAAAAAGCATAGGCACAAAAGTAGAAATAATAGAACATTTTTAGAAGTTCACGAAAAAAAGTAAAATATTTATTTTAATGATATATTAGTTATGTACTTCTTGCATTATCATATATCAATTTTTCTTTATTATTTTTTAGTCATTGTTTCTTTAAGAAAACTCACTATTATATATACTACTTATATAATTGTTATATTTAGAAAGTTAAAGAATTTAATTTATATTTTAACATAACAAAATTGTGTTAAATACCATAAATGTATTTATAAATATTAGATATATGTGTCCTATTTTAAATATTCACTTAAAACAAAGCAATGAATTTATATTTCATATTTTATAATCTACTATTTTTTACTTTTATTAACGTTAACTTGCTATTTTTTAATATTTCATCATTTTATTATTTAGATAATTATTATATGAATAAAATTTGAAAAGTAAATAGTTTTACCATATAAGTAGTTATTTATCTTATTTTAATAAATTACAATATCTAATTTATGAAAATACATTCTATAATTAATAAAAGTTTTTATGAATAATCTTAATTATATACAAATAGATTTCTCATAATACTCAAATATTGTCCATATATAATCTTGTGATACCTTAGGTCCACATATCCCTAGACAAGCCTAATACGGCTTTAGAGTCCCCCAAGACCCACCCTTATTGCCGGGAATACCCCAGATACTCAAAAGTCAGTTTAGATGGAAAATAGGTGTTTTTGACTATAATACCTTAGGTACATATGTCAATCCACAAGTTCGGTTTGGCCTTGGTATTTCCCCAAATCCACCTGTATTACCGAGAAGACCCTTGATGCATAAAGGGTCATATATGCAAAATCTGGTGTACTGTCATCGCTATAGCGGTTAGAGTGTAGGAGTATGGCAGTTTTGGGGATTTGCCAACTGCTATAGTGAGTCAGGACATGATTCATAGCAATTGGCGAATACATATTATGAAGGCTTTTAAAATCACAACATCTACAAATGGGTGATCCCTTGTACATGACTTCATAGCCACAGTTATGTTAAGGTCAAATTGTTAGAGTTACGTGAATCTAGAGCTCTCAAATTATTAGGAGATTTTAAGGGTTTTCAAATTTAATTTACTTATGTACAAACTAGTTTAGACGGTAAAGATAAAAAAATAATTATGAGTTAGGGACAATTAAATCATTAACCTTGATATACTAAGTGCCTACCAGGGGCAAATTATCTAGATCAATTCGCTAGGGACGCGGTTCACCAAAGACCATTGAGATCTCAAAGCTTTTGTTTGCTAAGTACTGAGCACCACCTTACAGTTGATAGAGAAATTCAGAGATAGTTATTATTATTATTATGTATATATTTATCATGTTTAGAGTAAAATTTCTCGAGGCTCTACTGCACTATCATTTAAAATAAAATATCTTCTAGACGATTTACCAATTCCATTGATATTTATTTGCATCATCTGTACAAAAAAATTGATCAATCCTAAAAAAACCCAAATTATTCGAATAAACATTACTAACTCATTGTTAAGGTAACCTTTCTATCCATACTACTATGTCCCTCAACTAATGAGTAGATATTGTTCTCATCAATGAACCCAATGACACAATCAACATCATAAAATTTGGAATGAAATATTACAACATGTTAATCTACTATATTAACATTTCAAACTCATTTCATAGAAAATATTACACGTATCATTCATACAGTGATTTAGGCTTCACATGTTATTCATATAACGATTTAGGTCCCTTCGTCCTTAATCTTTATGTCTAAAGACAATTTTCTTATTAATTATTTTTCATATGAAACAAAATCAAATATCACAATTATCTACTATATTAATATTTCAGGCTCATTTCATGGAAACTATTACACGTGTCATTCATATAGTGATTTAGACTTCACATGTCATTTATATAGTGATTTAGGCCCCACCTTTCTCAATCTTTATGTCTAAATATTTTGTTTAAACTTAATTTACAATTTGCTTATTGACTTTTTTCACATGAAATAAAATCGAATATCACAATCATTAAAGAATCAAATATTACAATCATTTAAGATTATCATTTGCACTAAGAAAGAACCCATATCAATATAATTATGGTTTACAATTAAATTAAGAACCATTAATAGCTCTCATTATGAAGGTAATATAAAAAAATTATAAAGGAAATATTTCTAAAATACATAAGCTTTAAAATCAGCATATTTTCTTTTAAAGAAAACGATAGGTCAAATTGTTAACGAATTACTAATTAATTGATTTTGACATAATAATTCAAAATTTAATTTTTACCAAATTTATTCTTAATCAAATATCTAAGACCCATTATAATACTAATATGATAATTTATTCTTAATCAAATATGAGGTCAATTGATGTAATACTAATATTTAAAACTCATTACACAAAATGTTTATATATATATATATATATATATATATATATATATATATAAAATTATAGTATTAATGATAATAAATATATTATAATTATGTTATATTAGTAGTATTTGTTATTATGAATATTTATATTTTCAAGTTCAAAGTATTTTTAAAATTTTTTCTTTTTCAAATAGGGATTCAAATCTCCACGTGGAATGAGAAATAAGAACCTATGATAGGAATGTGGATGAAAATGGGGGCAAAATTCTAAATGAGGAAGGGATTACGGAAGAATTTTCTAACTTCAAGTTTAGAGTTTTTGAAAATCATAATAAAAAAATTATCTTTCTGTCTATATCACTATATTCTATTTAATTTTTTATAATTTGAACATTCCAATCTATTAATTCTATAATTTTTTTCATACTAATTTTTTTGAGAAAAAATACATTCAATTTTTCAACACTAAAATATTTAAAAATTAATTCCATAGTTTACACTTCTTTGATAATGATACTAAATATTTATTAATTTTTAAAAATTTAAATAATTATATTATTTTTTATTGAAAATAATATTATAATTTATATATTACTCTAATAATTGAGATTATATAAATTAGAATTATATTTTTTACTAATTATTACACATTAATTATAACATATATTTTAAAATTGATATTTTAATTTATTAAAATAATGTACAAGGAAAAGACGTGTGATTGAAATCATATAAATTTAATTCATTTATTATTTTTATTTAGAAAATATATTTTTATAAATTAAATATTTTAATTTACTAAAAAGATATAAACTGCTAGGGATGATAAAAAAAAATTGAAAGTTTGTGCACACGGAGATTACCCACAATAGAAAAGGGAATTGAGATATCTTTTGTCTTCATAGGGACGATCGATGGTGGCTAAGTCTCTATTTGTTAAACAGGATAGCGACAAGGATAACATGCCTTTATTTTTTTAATTATTTTATTATATTTCCATTATGTATGCATTTTTTATTTTAATTTTGATTATATTGCATTAATAGTATATATTGTTATGAATATTTATATTTCAAATTGTAACATATGTTTAAGGTTTTTCTCTTTTTGAAATTTGTTAATAAACCCCTAAATATCATACATATTCAAAATTACTATAGGAAATGGGGAATGGGGACCCACAAGGGGGATGGTAGGGATGAGAGGTAAAATTCTAAACGGTGACGAGAGGCATGGACATGTTCCTTTTCTCATGGATATTCAATGTTATCCCTATAAATGACTTTATAACAAATGAGATGGGCAAAATGGTCAATGACCAAGACCCAGAGTTAGTTACAAGCTTTGAGCACATGGCAAGCATTGCAAAAGAAAAAGGAAGCAAGGAGGAGCACTCAAGCTAGGCAATATAACAAAAAGTTTAGAGACTATGTGGTATAGGAGTATTGTGGTATATTCTTATCCTCTCTCTAATCTTCTTCTTCTTCAATGAATTCCCTCCCTAATCTTTCTTTTCTTCTCAGGAGCTACTCACTGACCGGAGGAAGGCATCATTCATCTTCCCTTTATAATTCTTGTTGTTGTTAATAGTCATATACTCTACACGCTCATATATACTATATTCATATGAGTTTATTTGCAATATACATTTACCTGTCCATTTTGGATACTTATAAAGGGTGTTATAGGCTCATGATACAGTAAAATTATTTATATATTCTCTTTCTTTATTCAACAATTTCAACTTACGAAATGTGTAAAATTTTCATAAAATAGACTCTTTATTGTTAGTTATAAGTCATCTATTGAGATTTTTCTAACTTTATAAATATGATATTCAAAATAAGATATAAAATAGAATGATACATTTATGTTTTGTCCACTTATTTAATTATTTAACTGTTAACTTACTTTTAAGATAAATTTATATACTCAATTTTCTATAAGATATATTTAAATAAATTATTCTTTATTTTCGATAATGATCAACAAACTATTTTTTATTATCTCTATGTGTATTGTACGGGTCAAACGATTAGTTGTAGATATGCCTGTGTCGCTATGTTGCTTCTAAGCATTCAAGAAATTAAATATTAATTATGAGAAAGTTGTTGTTATATTCATTAAAAAAATAATAATGATTGTTATAAATACGGTAAATTGGAAAAGAATATGCATTGATTGGGAAAGTTTGAAATTTTTCCATATATTTATGCTTAATTTGGATCAAGATTAATTCATATTTTTTAATAAAAAAATCACATACTAAATATCTAATTTAATAGGAATATGATTCTCAAATTAATCAATTTTTTTTTATAGAAATAAGATTCAAATATTATTTTATTGGAAGACATTAATTGCAACAGTTTTTATAGCAATGAGATTCAGATTTTTAAATTAAAAAATCATATGATAAATACTTAATTTTACAGGAATCTTATTTTCAAATGAATCAGATTTTTTAATAGGAATAAGATTCAAATATTATTTTATGAGAGGGCATTAATTGCATTAATTTTTATAACAATATAATTCATATTTTTAATAAAAAATCACACACTAAATATTTAATTTAATAGAATTTGATTTTTCAAATGAATCAATTTTTTTTATAAGAATAGGATTCAAATATTATTTTATGAGAAGACATTAATTGTTTTTGCTTTTGTAGAAACATGATTCACATTTTTTAATAAAAAAAAATCACATCCTAAATATTTAATTTACCAGGAACATGATTTTCAAATTAATCAGAGCTTTTTTTTTTTTGGGAATAGGATTAGAATATAATTTTACAAGAAGACAATAATTGCACAATTTTTATAGCAATAGGAATTAGTTTTTTAATAAAAAAACACATACTAAATATTTAATTCAACTGCACGACTGTATGTTATAATGGATTGACTTTTACATATAAAATAAAAATCATCATACATACAAATGAGATTTTTTTTAAAAGGAATCTATTTTTCAAATAAATCAGTTTTTTTTCCAGAAATGCAATTTCAAACAAAAAAATATCATATCATTTTTTTTTATAAAACAATAAATGATAAGTGATTTGATTTAATTATTAATCATCATTCCTATTTATACTAACTATTCTTGTTAACTTATTTTTTATAAAAACAAATAAGAATGCTCTGTGACAAAAGGTTGAGAAATTTTTTATATCACTTATTCACGATTTTCTACTAAAGAATTTGAAGGAAGAAAAATAAAGAAATGTAAATGAACTAAGCAGCCTTTATAGATTAATGATGTTTTTTTGGTAAGATTTTCTGCATGTTATACGCCATTTATTTATCAAATTATTGATGCTAATATTATTAGAAAAATCCATACAAAAGAAGTGTAGAAATAAAAAAGAGAGAAAATCAGAACTTAAGGATGAGCAGCAATTAAACTCTTATGTACATAAAGATTCAAAAGTCAACTTCCAAATAATAGGAACCCAGCATACACCAGGGGTTTTTGCTTTTCTAGGGAAATGAGGAAGGCTACGATCTATGAACCCATTAGGAGCGTGACAACCTCCAACCGATTGTTGACTAACACAGGCAACCATCAGACTGATATTAATAGGAGATCGTTTGGAGCTACACTGTGACATGATCAAGGGACTATTTCTCGAATGCAGGGTTTGCATGCAAAGCTGGGAAAATTTTGTAATAAAATGAAGGAAGTTATTGACTGAAAATTTCAGAATAAAATTGTTTTTGTTATGTGGGGAATAAGAATTCTAGAGGGGCAGCATTATATTTCCTGAAAAAGAAAACTGCAGCTCACAAACATATATACCAAAGCATGAAGCCATTGAGCTTAAAAGAATTTGGACATGAAATATTGCCACTTTTAACAAAAATAGGCCTGCTAAACTGCTAAAAAAAAAAAATTAACTAGACCACTAATTACAATTGAGGATATAAAAAATTACTTCTCAAGAAATATGGTCAAATAAAGAAGTATTTTTTAGTATAAAATAAATATTTTAAAAAAAATTACAAATATATTTTATTTCTGTTTCTATTTAAAGATAATTTAATTAATTACACTAATATTTAAGACTCATTACATGGAAAGTTTTCCATATGTCATTTGTAGAGGAAATTATAGCCTATTATTTTTATAATCTTAATAATTAAAGTATGTTTTTTAATTTAATTTACTTTCTAATTATTGATTAATTTTTTCCAATCATGTTTTCATATCTCTTTTTCATTAACACAATAAAAATACTTTAAAAATATCTTATTCAAAATTATTTAATGTAAAAATAATAACAAATAATATAAATAAAATGAAAATCGAACGTATTATTATGTCATTAAAGTTGTTTATGTTTAATTATTATAGTATTAATTAATGATAACAAAACTATTATAATTATATTACCACAAAAAAAAGACTATTATAATTAACAATACTTTTATTGACCATGTGTAACTATTATATAGGAAGACATTATAATGCGTTTTCTAAATTGATAATGAACTAAAACTATAGCCCATATGTGATGTTAAAAAACTATATAAATTAGGATTATTTATTTTTTGCTGATTTATAATCTATAATCTATCTATAATAATACTAAGGCGACTACTCCCATACATGCGACGGTCAATGCCTTCAATGAAGTTGTTTGCGACAGCGAATGGGACACGGACACGTGGCGCTATGGGCAGCAATGGCTGTGTTAATCACGTGCACTGAGTAAGGGTAAAAAAGACCAAACGACATGCACTTCCACCCCTTCTCACATTCCCTTCTTCTTCAATATTCCTTTCTTGTCTTTCGTGAAATTAGGCCAAAGCAAAGAGCCCATAAGCGGGGCAAAGAACAATGAATTGGAGTGAACAATGAGAGAAGATTACACAAATTGGTTCCTAAGGTGGGAACAGGAATTCCCCTTCCCCAGAGGCCATTATCCTCGACCCTAATAACCCCCTAATCTAGCCATAGCTTTTTTTTTCGGTCTTAAGCCATAGCTTTTGACATCAGGAATACCCATAACTCCACCCAACAAGAAGAAGTGGCCCATCTATCACCCCCTCCCTCGAACCCTTTGCCTTCTCCCTCAACCACCACTCCACTGCTCACTTCATCTTCTTAGGTACCGCCTCATGGCTTTGTTGCCATTACTCACTCAACATCCATGTTACATCGAAGAGAGAGAAGAGAAGGAAGTTCCCTGTTCTTCAGAGCAGGCTCTAGATTATTGCTCAGTATTATTGTCATGTTTAATTTGTGTTATTGGATGATAATCTTTCAAGAAATAAATTTGTTTGATATTGAATGGGTGATTAAAAACAAGATTACGAATGATGGGATGAGGAAAGTGGGCGGCTGTGTAGGAAGATTGAAGAAGAAGGGAATGTGAGAAGGGGTGGAAGTGCATGTCGTTTGGTCTTTTTTACCCTTACTCAGTGCACGTGATTAACACAGCCATTGCTGCCCATAGCGCCACGTGCCCGCGTCCCATTCGCTGTCGCAAACAACTCCATTGAAGGCATTGACCGCCACATGTATGGGAGTAGTCGCCACTACTAATACTTAAAACTCATTACATGAAAAGTTTTTCATGTTTCATTCATAGAGAAAATTATACTTCACCATTTTCAAAATCTTAATATTTAAAGTAAGTTTTTGAATTTAATTTATCTTCTAATTATTAATTACTTTTTTCCAATTAATCCTTCATATCGCTCTTCCATTAGCACAATAAAAATACTCCACAAAATATCTCAATCAAAATGATTTAACATGAAAATAATAACAAATAATATAAACAAAATGATAATTAAACTATTATTATATCATTAAAATTTTATATGTATAATTATTATAGTATTAATTAATGATAATAAAACTATTATAATTATGTTACCATAAAAAATTATAATTAACAAAAATTTTGTTGACAATGTGTAACTATTATATAATTATATAAAAAGATCTTATAATATGTTTTCTAAATTGATATTGAACTAAAACTACAGCCCATATATAATGTTAAAAAACTACATAAATTATGATTATTTATGACCTTTTTTTTTTTACTAATTATAACTCATTAATTGTAACATATATTTTAAAATTGACATATTAAAAAGGCATAAATGGGTTGGGATGAAAAAAAAACTGCTGAATCGAGTACCTGCAGAATTGCTCGCAATGGGGACGAAAATGGGGATTGGTTTAGTCTTTATGGTGATGAGGTGAAGTCCCCACTTGTTAAACAGGATAAGGACAGGAAATGAGGTCATCACACCATGAAATCCTATTAATTCACCATTTATATAAATTATTTAAATATCCACTTCATTATTTTTATTAATTATCTTTGTTGGATTTGCATTATGTATGTATATATCTTTATCTTTAATTTGAATTATGTTGCATTACTAATTTTTGTTATTAACAACATTTATGTTTCAAATTTCAAAGTATTTAAAAAACTTCTATCTTTTTGGAATTTTTTTTGATATCAAAGAATATGCATAGGGATTTAAATTCATATGGTGAATGGAAAATGGGGACATGTGACAGAAATGGTGATGGGGACAGGGACGAGGACGAGGGGCGAGAGCTTATCCATCTCTAATGGATACCCATTTTATCCTTATAAATGACTTATTATATAATAAAATTATCCACTTATTCTCTTTTATTATTTAACAATTTCAACTTTTAAAACGTGTAAATTTTTATAAAATATACTATTTATTATTAGTTATAAGTTATCTATTGAGATTTTTTTAACCTTATAAATATAATATTCAAAATAAAATATGAAATAGAATGACACATTTATATTTTATTTATTTATTTAATTATTTATCTATTACCTTATTTTCAAAATAAATTTATATACACACTATTCGATAAGATTTATTTGAATAAATTATTATTTATTTTTAGTAATGATTAATATATTATTTTTTATTATCACCCGTTCATCATATTAGTCAAATAACTAGTTAATAGGAAAAAATAAAGGTGCCTTGGAATAATAAGTAAAGAGTACATTAAATCATTGATATACAGACCCGCGCACATTAGTGGTACGAAAAGATTATGTTAACATATATAGATATCAATAAGCTCAGTCATTTGTGTTACATATTTTTGGTCTAGATCCACTTGTGTTGGTGAATGGGCTACTGACGTTAGCCTTTGGACCAAGCCTTCTCGCTAAAAAAAAAGCCTTAGTATTGTCGAGAAAAAAAAGCTTAATACTGCTCCTGAGCAAACAAAGAACAAGATTAAAAAACGGTAGCTTCAGACCAAATTTACAAAACAACAAAAAGGGTAGGCTTTTCATATTTAACTCTGGTATTCATTGAAAGTTTTAATTGAAGGACAACTTTCTAAAACATTTATAGTGACATGAACTTTGTAAATCTTTGAGCATCTTTGCCCCCCTGTTTGAGAGACGAAACCAAACTGAACTTTGTCCCTGCATAAATTCCTTCCGATAACAATATTATAACAAGTTGCTCATAGTAATAGGAAAACTCAGCACTTCCATATGAACTAATGTACATGAAATAGAGAGTTATCATCCTTGACTTGGCCTTTCTTAACTATGTATGATATTGACATACAATTGTTTAAACATTCTATTATAGTGACATGACCTTCAACTTCAAACTAACAGTCAACTATTAAGTGGTAGAAAACGTAAGAAGTAAACTGAACCAGTTACCAAATGCCAAAGAAAATGAAGCAAGGATTGAGCCAGGAAGCTTTTGGACAAATGAAGGGTCCAAGAACAAATGTTGGAACTTGGGACTATTGTCACAAGACTCACAACACCCAACCTATTTTGTTCTCCAAATTCACGTACTACTTTTCCTGTCAATGTCTTGAAAATGGAATAGGACCAACAAAATAGTTTTGAAGCTTTAATATAATGCTCAAAAAGCTTTCATCTATTTTTTCATCATCTTTGCCACTGAAAGTAACAGAAGAGGAACTAGGATTGTCCTTGTAAACTAACTCGCTTCGCAATCTTGGAATTGAGGGAGGAAATGCTAGTGCACCACCAATGAATCCTTTGGTCATTACTTCTTCAGATTCCCCTACTTTAAAGAAAACTGGGGTAGAAATGTTGAAAACTCTAATTCACCTTTCAATGACTGAAATTAAACTTTCAGGCTTGCTGAGATCAGTGTTCAGAATTTGAGGCTTTTGGGATGCTCCAAGTAAGTTGGTAAGAAATTAAAGCTAACATCTTTCTCGTGTTCTACTCTATTTTAAAGGTAAGCAAAATTGTTGTTTTAGTTTTGAGGACATATTTCTTGCTACCTCTAATCAGAAAATTTTGACCTGAAAGAACATCACTGTTTTGGTAATATTCAAAAGGAACATGTTGAAAAATGCAACAGCCATACAATACAGCATACACAGCACACAAAGTATGTTGGGCCTAGACTTTCCAGATTCATTCATAATCATATGGTCAAATTAACTCTGTTTTGTCTTGAATCAACAACCAGATTGCATACAGAGTCCATACAGCTTAAAGCGGCCAAATCATTCCCCTGCTTTACGCACATTGCTTAGTATTAACTCTATCCAATTTCTACAATGGACCAAAGGATGTGCTGAAATGCAAATGCTACCTAGAATAACAGAATGCAATCAAAATGTATTCAAGATGCACATGTTCTGAAATGCACAGGTATGAAAATTCTACACACATGCAATCAAAATGCTACCTTAAAAAATCTAACATTCATAATAGAATGATACCTGGGAAGACATTCTGATTCACTCCAACTTGTACCATGGTAACAGGGGGTTGGGATTATGTTCCCAGAGGGACTGCGAAAGGATGAGGAAAAAAATTGAGAATCTATACAGGTCCTCATACTAGCAATAAGCTGCAAAGTAATAATAAAAAAATTTAAACAAGATGCATAAACACAAATAGATACAACAAAAGACAGTACCATTAGGAATCATTATTATGTTTCAACTCTTGAACATTTTGTTGTTAAGCTTGAATAAAACTATACTTACAATAGGGTTCCACTAGTGAATGCAACACAATAAATGCACTTATTATTTGTATCCCCTTATGGCAGCGGGAATAGGCGGCGACGAAATTGAGATCATGGCATGGCTCCAGCTCCGACGAGGCCCTAGGGGGAGCGATGCGGTGGGCCGAGATCGGAAAACATCGAGATCTTGATGGAGCTCTTGAGGAGGAGATGGCGGATTGGGGTGAAGTAAAAGGGCTGACGAGGCCTTGTTCGCGTTGGCATTGTAAAGGGAAGATAAGGCTCTAGATTTGGAAAATGAGGGATTGGGTGAAAGGGTTGAAGGGAATGATGGAAGGGAAGAGGTAATGGAAGATGGTTCAAGCTTGGGTTTCATGGGGAAGAAGCACAAGGGTTCAAGCTTGGGTTTGGAGGGGTTCGCGGGTTTGATAGGGAAGAAGAGCAGGGGTTGGATGGGTTTCAGATGAAGAAAGGGGTTAAAGGCGATGGTGGATTGTATTTTGATACGTATTTTAGTGAGTGTTTGTACAATGTAGCGTAGCATCAACTCATCTTGATACAGGGGTCAAAACGAAAAAATGAATTTGGCGGGGGGGCTAGACCGTGAAGAATAGAAGAGGTGTGGGAGGAGACAGGTAATAGCTCAAAAGCGTGAATGGGCGGGTCCCACAAGCCCTTCTCCACCAATGGAAGCCACACACATTAGATTGGGTAGGATGCCCTCAAATTTGCATCGGACATGGTAGCAAACACCTAAATTAAATCTTATTTAGAAAATCTATTTTAAAATAAAATATATTATTTATACTCATAGTATATGTGATATCTTGTCCACTTATACCTAGTTGAAGGGGTGCGCAACACTTTAAAATATGTTCACCGTTAATGTCGTAACTGCAAGTCTAGTTATTGATTGTTTTAAATTACAAAAAATTACTCTATACATTTATCAACTCCCAGGTACACTTCCCATTTTTCCATATGTCCTATGATCTTATCAACTTATGGCATGTGGCATGTTGTCTGACATGTTTCCTAACCTCAAAAAATCTTAAAATAGCCCCCGACCAATAAGCTTCTGTTTTTACAACCTCAACTCATCTACAATTGTAACATATCGTTTTTCATTGTTACTAATTATTAATTAATAATAAAGTACTACAACAAGTACTAGGAAGCAGCTTGAAACGGCGTACTGCAGCAACAAACACGAAACCCCCGCTTCGCGAACCCTACTTTGGTGCCCTTGCCCATTAATACTCTCAGTGATATTTAACTTAAGTCTCTGCACTACAATTGTAAGTATCACTGTTTTCCAATAAACCCTAGCGAGAAAAAAGAAGTAGAAAAAGCGCTTCTGATGGATGAGAATGGGAGAACAGGCAACGAATCGTTGAATCTGCGGCCGGCGACACCAGAAGAATCTGGCGAGGGATTGCCCTATGCGCCGGAGAATTTCCCGAGAGAGGGAGACATTTGGGGTTGGAGAACTGGACGCAGAATCACGCCAACCGGAAACTTTCAGGATCGGTACCTGTACCTGCCGGATCGTCTGAACCGGGCCGAAAACCAAGGATCGAGCCGCAAGCAGAAGCACATATTCGCCAGCAGGCTCTCTGTTGAACGCTACATCAAAGCCAATTTCCCTGACGCCGATATCGATGCCTTCTTCGCTTCCTTCAGCTGGAGGATTCCTGCTATCCCTGGAGCCTCCTCAAACGGTCTCTTTCTATCCTCAACTCAACTATTCTATCTTCTCCAAGATACTCTTGCATTCTTTCTTTTTTTTTAACCTTAGATTTTTCTTTTGGGATGTTGAATTAATTTTTTTTTTCCTGTTTAATTTAAGGGTATAGGATTTCTTATGGTGTTCAGATTTTATTGCTGTGCTGTTTTCCTGAGGAGTCTAATTTGAATTTGATGGTGATAAAGATATACAGATGGATTATTTAAGTTATGAGTGCGTTTGGATTAGCTTTTGTAGGCTCAAAATCACTTACTTCACAACAATGTTATTTGTACCATTATAAGTCCATTGGATGTGATGAAAAAGTGGGATGAATTGAGATCATCACCATCACATCCAATGGTGATGGTGTGAGTGGCCCAATTAGACAATCACTTTTGGTGATATAAATAACATTGTTGTTTGGAAAAAAAAAAAAACCATTTTTCCAATATTTGGATGATATTTAAAAAATAATCAAAACACAATTTAAAGAAAAAATCACTTTTTAACCTTTTTGTATAAATTAAAATGAGTAGTTTCCGGGAAAAAAAGTCAGTTTTCAGCCTTTTTAGTTATATATAAAAATTAGAGTGAACACCCAATTTTGTTTGTTAAGATTTTTGCACCGGACAATTTAGTCTCTCAAGAAAAGAAAGCAAACCCATGGAATGATAGATACATTAGTCCCTTTATTAGTTCTGCGTTAGTGGACTAACACAAGTGACACTAAATAATGATGATATATGATTAAAATGTTGGATACAATCAAAATGACGCCGTTTTGGAATATCATGCACTCCCAAATCGGCGCTGTTTTATGCACAACCACTCATAATGAAGAGAGATAAAGGAGAAGCAGCAGCCTAGCCTTATACAATGTTGTTTTTGTGTTGGAGGCAACAACAAAATGACATTGTTTAGCACGCGAATCATTTAATGTTCAATGCCACTATGTTAATGGGCCATCTATGCAAACATTTCAACAATAACTACATAGAAGGACTAACTTGTCCTATAATTAAATTTTTTAGGGGCTACAGATTGGGTTTCAATTGTTGGGGACTTAAGTGTCTCGTGAAAATTTTTTGGGGGACTACATTGAGTATTTACTCTAAATATTATGTTTCATAATCACTTTTTTAAAAATCTGAAATTAATGTGCCCTGTATCTACACAGAGGTAAAATCTGATTGCGATTCATCTCGGTTAAAAACAAACGATTTTTTGTTTTTTGCTGACCCTTGGCACTGGCACCTTTTTGAGAAGTTGATTCTGCAACCTAAGATGTCTGTGTTGCTGAATAACTATTGATGTTATGCATTGTAGGTGTGGCTATAGCTGCCGTGCCTCTTAAGCAGGTGCCGCAAGGAGAACAGTCAGAATCTGATACTGATACGGTCAAATGTAAAGCTGGGAATAAGATGTGTGATAGTCTGATACCGGAAGAAGTTGAAAAATATTTACCAGCCATGGCTTGTGATATCTGCTGTTCTGAACCTGGTTTTTGCCGTGATTGTTGCTGCATTCTTTGCTCCAAAACGGTTAGTTCTGCTTATGGTGGCTATAGTTTCATCAAGTGCCAATTAAATACAGGTGAGGGTATATGTGGTCATGTTGCTCATATGGAATGTGCTCTTCGATCTCGCATGGCTGGCACGGTTGGAAGAAGTATTGGATTAGATGCTGAGTACCATTGCCGGCGCTGTGATGGGAGGACTGATCTGATTTCTCATGTTAATAAGCTTCTCCAAACATGTGATACTATTGATTTGGATGATGAAATTCAGAAAAAGATTTTGAATCTTGGCGCTTGTCTCTTGCGTGGTTCACAAAAAGTTGCTGCAAAGGAGCTGTTGAGTCATATTGAATTGGCCATCTCAAAGGTAGTTGTAAATGATTTTTAGGTACAAGAGATAACAATTACCTTTCCTGACCCCTATTAACACGTTGTAAAAGCTTATAACCATTTTGATAGTTTACATCAGCTCAAACGCGGGACTAATCTTGAAGATATCTTGAAGGTGGATGATAAGCTTAATGCTCATTCTGCTGGTAAGTACATTCTCTTAGTACATGGTTACTGACTTCCACTGCTACCATCGCACTGATTGCATGCATATGGAGATGCAGAGCAGTATATGTCAGTTTTGCTTTTTCTCCATGTTAAAGAATTTGGAAATAAAAATGATCATTTGTGGTCTTTGGCATTGTTACCATTACTGATGATCTGAGTTCACTTGTCTCAGCACCTCTGCCTCAGTATTGAATACTTTGTGATTACAAACAGGTTTATCAGATCATGGCAATGATGAGACGGAAGTTACAGTCAATGAAAGCCCTTCAGATATTAGAATAGCAGAGGAATCTTATGATCGTCTACCTCGTTCACTAAAACTTGAGATGGACGTTGATCAAGTTCTCCATGCTCTTAGAAAATCACAGGAATTTGAATATAAACTAGCGGAAGAGAAACTCCAGTCACACAAGACTTATTTACAAACTTTATATCAGCAACTGGACTTTGAGAAGTCCGAATTGGCAAGTCAAAGCTCACCTCGTTCAGATGCCTTGTTTCATACTATCAGAGAAAGAAAGAAACAGATAAAACAGGAAGTGATGAAGTTCGAAGATATGAAGAAGGTAGCAGATGGTTTTGGCAGGACATCCAAGGATATTTTAGAGGAACACTTTGGCATAGGAATTGATGATTAAATTGAGAAATCTTGCGGAGTTTGACAATTTGAATTTTCCAGCAGTTTTCCTAGCCTTCACATTGAACTATATTCGTTGACCCACCAACCTGGTTTCTTTTTTCAAAGCATAATCAGGTGGTGTCTGGGTGAGGTTTTTATACAAGATCTGTTATACACTTATACTAGATGCAGTTCAAGTGGTGTTGGGATAAACTGACCACCATAAAGGCGATCCTTTCTGACATATTGTAGAAACATGATTTTTTTTTTAATTATTTTTTATTTTTACTTTTATAAGATCCGTTGAGGCATCTGCTTCTTTTCCATAAACTATTAAACTGAGTATTACCTTCGTTTTCTAATAAATATCTTTTTTAAAAGTTTTAATTTTCTATTATTAGCTGTCCTTTTAAAAAAATGTAAATAATATTAATTATTTTTTTATTTTATAATATTTATGTGAAAAAGAATAAATGGAGGGATTAAGTATGTGAAAGTGTTAAAGAAAAAAGAGGAATTAAATAAGAAAGATAGTTTTGTAAAATAATTTAAGTTTGTTTAACTTTTAAGTCTATTTAATCATTTGTTTATTTATGTGTGAATATAAAAATTAATACTTATTAGAAGAGAACGGAGTGAGAAATATACAACCACTAGTCTCAAAACCTTTTATTTCTTCCCGAAGGAACAATTTTTGAGGAAGTCTTCCAATTTCCTAATAATAGTTATTCATTTTTAGTATCATTTTGATTGTAATAAAAATTTACATTATTAGTAAAGTATAGGCCATCTTCCCTTGTGCATTGAGAATAAAATCCTCAAAACACACTTGACATGCCCTGAGTTCCATGTGCTCTGCTTCTTGTCTTGAGCAAAAGCGTTTCCCTGACATTCTTTGTTCTTTAATCTCCACTGCATTATCTCGCCTTTTCCTTGGGTGTCTGAGTGCTTGAACTTTAGCTAGAATTATTTAAACCTGTATGTGGCTTAAATTCTTTATTGTCCTACACCCTTGTCTGATATTAATTCCTGTGGCCAACATTCGGCAACATAATCTAACTCTTTAAGACCCTGTCCCTCCGTCCTTGCTTATTCACGGACAAACAAACAAATTTCTGTACCTTCTAGACACCTTCCTTATTGAAGGTTGGCTACCCTTTGAGAGGGCATGAGGGGACGAGGGTGACTAGCAGTTTTGTCCAATTTTCACATGGCAGCATAAACTATTTGTCGTCTATTAACAAATAATCAGTTTGAAACTTATGTCACACGGTGCCGAATGCCCAAAGATAATCAACCCCCTTGACGAGTTGTCCTCTGATACCATACCCCATCAACACTTGAATACTTGGGTAATACAACGGATGCTCGAAGGGAATTGCCGAGGTAAATGTCGCACTACACTAGTGTCTCCTTTGGAAGATGATATTATATCAATCATCCCCTCTCAACTAGTTCTCGAGGACACAAGAACATACTGTATTCCTAGACAAGCGTTTGTGTGAGGCTTCACAAAGATTCCTCAAACCTCATGCAAATAAAAGCTTAATGCTTTTTTGAAAAATGAAGCAACATAATGTTGTGCGAGAACTTGTCCTGAAAAAAGACATTAACCTAGTCTTAAAAGCGTCCCATGGCCATGGGTCATGATGAAGTGCCCAAGATTAGGCATGAAAAATAGCAGCGCTGTTCATCTTCTGAACAAAAAGCTATTCTCAAAGGTTCAAATAGTGGATGGACCAATGCAGGGCGAATCACCAATGAGCAAATGCTTCTTCTAATAGTATCCCAAATCTTATACGTACTACTACTAATTCAGCAGCCGGCTTCCCCATCCATTTGTTTAGAGTAACAGGAGCTACAAGAGCAATAAAGCACTGCAGACAATTCCTTTATCACACATCATACATCATTTACATTCAACCAAACTACAGAAGGGAATGTCATGGCATTTGAAGACGAGAACGCGTTGATTCAGACAGACAGGCTTCACCGCAACAAGGGGAATAACACCACAAGTGCAATACCGGTAAAATTATCACTGCTTGGAACTCACTCACATGTTGGCCTAATCATCCACTAACAAAAACGTAAGAAACAACACTCTAATCAACACTGAAACCACCAAATTCAGGAGAAACAAACAACACCCTAATCAACCCCCCCAGTTGCCACAAACAAATATTAACTTACATGAGAAAAGCATCAGTTAATTAACTCATGGAGAAAAATTGGGATTGCTGTTAAAGGACCATTCTTTATTTTCTCATTACATGAAAAGGAACATGTTCTCGATTGAAGAGGAGAACAAGCAAAGGCACACTAGTCTCAACAGCAACCTCAAAACTCACAACTGAAAAGGAATAATCACTGTACAAGAACAAGCGTACCACTTCCACTACCATCCACTCCTCTATTCTCAGTCCTCCAGACATCATCCTCATCATCAGCCTTAGGCACCGTCACGATGAGGTCGCCATCAACCAAGGCGGCGGTGGCCAGCTCCGGCAGCGTGGACTCCGGTAATCGGAACCGCCATACGTCGAGGTCAAGGTCGTTGAAGTAGAACTGCAGGGAGCCAGTTTCGTTGACGACAATTTTTGTGAGGCCAGGGTGAATCTGGACGGTGCGGGCCTCCACGTGGGCGATGCCAGGTGTGTCCACCACGAACCTGAAGGAGTTGGGGAGTTCTTCCACGGACACGTCAGCATCGGAGGAGCGGAAGGGGAGCTCCAGAACTCTGCTGAACACGTGCGGAAGCCTCCTCAACTTCTTCTTGTTGGTGAGAGTGAGACCGAGAAGCGCCTCCGACTCCGACAGAGGGTTCCTCATCATCATGTCGTATTGGATGCCGATGTTGTTGCGCTTCTTCCTGCTGGTTTTTGTTGCTCCCTCAACCTTCATCGTGCTTCTCGTACAAAATTCCTCTCTTCCAACAAGGTTTGTCTTTTTAATTGTTTTCTTATTCTTCTGCTTCTTCTTCTTTTTTATTTTTGTTTTATTTTATTTTCAGAAGTGGGAGAGACTGAGCTTGAGTGGGGAGTGAGTCACTGCCCAAATAAAGATCATTAGATGAATTATATAAAATAATAAAAAAAAAAAACAAGGATCATTAGATGACCTCTTTCTCATATTACCCTTGTGCTTCTTTCAATTTACTCAATCAACCACCCTCTCAATTTTTAGGAATTATTTTAATATTTCTCGAAAAAAGGGAAAAAAATTCCTGAAAGATTAAAATAGCAATTTGGTTCCTACAAGATACAGTTGATGTCAGTTTAATTTTAGATCGTTTGTGCACCGTTTTTGAAAAATTGTAAATCAGTATATAAATACTTGTAAGTTATATTTATAAAAAAATAAATTTATTTTAAAAAATTATAA
>CM062344.1:13859252-13909252 GCA_031216105.1 Dalbergia cultrata
AATCAGAGATATGAATGCAGAAGTACCAAGTTTGGATTTAGTTCCGGTAGTGCACAAGTTCTCGGATGTATGTCCAAAAGGCTTGACAGGGATGCAATCGGAAAGGAAAGTTGAGTTTGGGATAAAGCCTGAGCCAGGAATGAGGCTCATCTCTATTCCCCTGTATCAGATGGCTCCAGTGGAGTTAAAATACTTGAACAAGTAGCTGCAAAAGTTGCTTGACAAGGGGTTTATCCAGCCGAGTACCTCGCCTTGGGGTGCTTCGGTTTTGTTTGTGAAAAAGACTACAGGTAGCTTAACAAGGTTACAGTTAAGAGCTAGTACCGCTTGCCACGCATTAATGATTTGTTTGATAAGCTCCAAGGGGCAATGTGTTTCTCCAAGATCAACTTTCAGTCCAACTATCATCAATTGAAAATTAAGGGTGAGGATGTACCCAAGACAATGTCTAGGACTCACTATGGACACTATGATTCTTAGTGATGCCCTTTGGGATAAAATTACCCATAAACTTTAATGGATATGATGAACAGGGTGTTCAAGCAGTTTCTAGATCACTTATTGATTGTCTCCATCGATGACATCCTAGTGTACTCTAGAAGCGAGGGGGAGCATGATCAGCATCTAAGGTTTGTTTTGCAAACGCGCAGGGAGAATCAATTGTATTCAAAATTCTATTTTGGCTTAATCAAGTAGCGTTCCTTGGGCATATAGTGTCTAAGGATGATATCCTAGTGGATCTAAAGAAGAATCCAAAGAAGGTTGAGGCAGTATCAAACGTTTTTCAAGAATTTTTCTAGACTTATAGTGCTGTTGACAAAGTTGACGCAAAAGAATGTCAAGTTCTATTGGTCGGATGCATGTGAAAGGAGTTTTTAGAAGCTCAAGACCTATTTGGCTACAGCCCTAGTGTTGGTGTTATTCTCAAGGACAGGTGGCTTTTCAGTGTGTTATGATGCCTCGGGAGTTGGACTTGGTTGTGTCCCTATGCAGCATAGCCGAGTTGTGGCTTATGTATCTAGGCAGCTCAAGACGCATGTGCAGAACTATCCCACACATGATCTAGATATGGTAGTTGTGGTTTTTGCCCTGAAGATTTGGAAGCATTACTTGTACGGAGAGACTTATCTTTACGAATCACAAGACCTTGAAGTACATTTTCCAGCAAAAAGGATTTGAATCTCAGGCAGCATAGGTGGCTAGAATTGCTTAAGGACTATGATTGCACAATCTCTTATAGGTAGAATCTACTCACTGAGTTTTAAATGAAACTCACCCCTCTCTTTTTCCCTCCCTTACAAATATGGTTGCTGTCTCAAATCGTTCCCAGCTTCCTCCTCAGTAGTAGTTTACTTCAGTTTGGGTGAGCTTCACTTTGCAGTGAAGTATCAGTTTATGTTTCTAGTAGAGTACTCTAATGACTATGCGGACAGGGTCCCAAACCATGCATATTTATTTTGTTTACCAGTATTTGGATTAGAATTGTATTTATGAAATTATGGTTTATCATGATTTATTTTAGAGCAACTCGGTTTAAATTGTCTCTTATGATAATGGATTTCAAACTTGGCTTATGAAATGGAAGAAGTTATATTTTGTTTGTTTTGGAAATTAAAATGGTATTTAAATTACACATATAGTATGACTCAACGTCCATGTGGCTTACATGGGGATGAAATTTCCCACGTGCAAGCCACGTTCCCAAATCGGATGGTGACAATTACAGGCTTTGTAAACAAGGTTCAGGCCAATCCAGGCTTTGGCATAAGACAAACTTATAGTAGAGTGGACCACAACCAAGCTTCCTAGGGGTTGGCTAGCCTGTTTTCAACCTTAAATCAACTATTAACCAACTACAATTTTGCATAAACAATAAAGGAAAATAACTACTTTTTCAGTTCCAAATTTCATACCTGGGTGAGTTCAGCATCTTTCCCGGTTCTCTTATAATTCACACAGCACTCATAAGCCTCTAATAATTCCTGTCGATAGGCCTGAAATAACAAGGACAAACTGAAAAATTTAAACTCATAGCCACAAGGAAAACAAATATGATAATATTACAGCCAAGGTTCCCATGAGAGCGAAGCCAACTATCAATGATAAAGACATGATCAAAGAACCAAATACATAAGTCAAAATACAACCTCAATAAATACTCTCTCCTTTATGGTAACATTGTTTTTCATTGCTCCTTCTTCAAGCAATTCATGTAATGGTTCCAACACCTTTAGCATCCCTTCAATGTTATGTTCACCAAAATACAAACGGCTAGCTTCTTCCAGGGCTTCATGCCACATTTCATGCCAAAGAATAGCAACCCTGATCAGTTCTTTTGATACAAGTTGTGCCTGCAGATAAAACCCAATAAGATTAGAACTCCATAAACCAGACATAAAACAGTAGATAGATTACTATCAAACATGCAAACCTGATCTACAAGTACACCACTATGCTGCCGAACTTTGTCAACAACTTCCTGAGCTGCAGCTTTGCGTAGATTGCTTATTGATTTACAGGCCACAAGCAAAGGATACATGAGAGCCTATAGAAGAAAAAAAAACAGACTAGATAAGTTAATAACAGATTTAACATCCAAAGCACTTTAAATGAACATGACCGACAATACAAAAAGGAGCATTAAATAAGCCTTAGCACATTACTCCGTTGTTCTTCCCTCTAGAATAAGTTGTAATACTGTTTAAAATAGACCCACAGTTTAAATAGAGGAATATCTAATAGGGAAAATATGTCAAGGTTATAACCCAAGTGTAATAGGAATGTACAAAAATGTACCCATTTTCCATAAGATATAAATTCATGCAATGATTGCAATGAAAAAGAAAAATCCATCAAAAAATAATAACTTGCAGCTTCTACTTGTAAGAACAGCATTCCAACATCTAAAAGAGTACAAGTCTAAAAGAAAATAGATGTGCATAAACCAGCCCAAGTTTGACAATATCAGCAGTCAGCCACATACCTGTGGATGATTCTGCCCAATCCGAACCAAAAGTGATTGTATCAATTCTCTCACAGCATGGTTGTTGGAATGTATTCTGGCAATTATTTGAGGTAGAACTACTAGCCAAGTATTAATATTAACTAGAGAAAACCCTTTCATTAAGGCCAATTGAACCTCTGCTGTAGCTCCATGGTTGAACCATAATGTCAGAAGCCGAAGAATATCCTGCAGTCAACAGCAAAGCAAGCTTCAAAATCACAGGACAAGGACTAATGTATCAAAAAGGGATTACTTAACACAAGAACAAGCAGAAAGCTCAATCATTAGAAAGTATATTGCATAAGATAAAATTTTTCTCTTTTAGGATTTTCAAAGTTTTATTAGAGAATGACAAAAAGAAGTTTAAAAAATTGATATACAGAACTTCCACCTACAACGCCAAAAAGAGAACAAAAATGAGCTAGTCAGCAACCAAGAGCAAAATACAAATACAAAAGGAACCATGAGTCATACTGATTAGTAACCAAAGAAAACTCTCCAAATAGCCATTGACTACACCAGATGGAAGTAAGTTTCATAAAATTACTGTAAGAAAAAGCACACCACCAGGAAAACTTTCCTTTTAATAAATCGTCTGTTCAGCACCAAGAAAGAAGAGGTCAACTTTAATAAATTAGATAATTGAATAATGTGAAGAAAAATATGCTGCAACAAAATATATCCATAGTGATTTATGCCACAACAAATTATATTATGTACTGATCACACTTCCGTAGCACACAACACTACTCTCAACAGCATCTATTTCTACTGTTGCTCTTACTTCCATGCTGTAGTACACCTTTAGAACCAGTGGATTTATCAGTAACTTTTAGGTGAGAGGCATTGGTGAAAATAAAAATTGTCATACACCAAAAAATCATAAGAGCTGTTCCAATCCTTTAACTACACTAATTAATTAATTGTAAGCTGATTTGTACTAGATGGATACATATTTGGATGGTTTCATATTGTTGAGATATATTATACATATTTGCTTGCATATCGTATAGATTTGTTTTGTTGTTATCATTTATTATGATAGATATGATTTGGCAAACTAGTATCTGACAATCATTAGGTGATACTTGCAAGGTGTCTATATATTGTAACCTTTTTTGTACAGAAATCAATCAAAAATCATTTTCACCTTTATAATTCCTATTCTTTCTTTCAAGTTTGTATCAGAGCTCCCAATCTGGGAGCCTAATCACCTTTCCGCTGCATCTATTCATTCTAACGTCTGGGGTCATGCATCTATTCCTAATATCACTGGCACAACATGGCTTGTTTCTTTTATTGATGATTGCACACACGTCACTTGGCTTTTTCTTATGAAGGATAAATCTTAAGTTTTTGAACTTTTTGTTCAATTTTATCACATGATTAAAACACAATTTGGAAAATCTATTAATCGTTTACGTTTAGATGATAGGAAGGAATAGGTGAATCAACAATTTTTTAATTTTATGAAAGAATATGGCATTATTCATGAACTTACATGGGTTGATACTCCTCAACAACATGGTGTTATAGAAAGGAAAAATAGACATTGGCTAGGGGTTACCCATGGTCTTCATTTCCAAATGTTTGTCCCTAGCTCTTATTGGGATGAATCAGTGTTAACAGCTACTTATCTAATTAATATGGTGTCTTCTCGAGCTCTTGGTAATGTTAGTCCAATTCAATCTATCTTGGCTCACTTCCCCTTGTCCCAATTATGCAAAGTTTATAGCCCAGGGTTTTTGGATGCA
Source organism: Dalbergia cultrata (assembly GCA_031216105.1). Lineage (NCBI taxonomy): Eukaryota > Viridiplantae > Streptophyta > Magnoliopsida > Fabales > Fabaceae > Dalbergia > Dalbergia cultrata. The sequence goes on from CM062344.1 coordinate 13,864,011, forward strand.
TAGCCTTTGTCCATGTGCATCGTCAACATCGTAGTAAACTTGATCCTAAGGCCATCAAATGTGCTTTCATAGGTTATGCTTCTAACAAGAAAAGATACAAATGTTTTCACTTGTCTAGTCATCGTTTCTTTGTTTCTATGGATATTACATTTAGTAAAACCGAGACACTCTTTAGTCCTTTGCTTCAAGGGCAGAGTCTAGTAGAAGTTGAGTCCTTTTATCCTCAACCCTTTCTCCCTCTCCCATCATCACAAGAGTTAACTCCCTCTAGTTCCCAAGGGTTAGTGTCTTCCACTACACCACCTAAGGAAGCTCAGAAGAAACCACTTCTGGTGAATCAAAGAGAAGCAAACCTAATATGATCCAACAACTACTTCAAGAGCCCGAACCTGTTGTAAGTACTAAAGAAACTGACACTTCTATTTCAAACACTTTTCTTTCTAATATCTGTGAACTCAACCTAGATGACTTACCAATTTCCTTGAGAAAAGGAAAAAGGACTTGCACTAAGCAACCTATTTCTCTTTTGTCTCCTCTAAACACCTTTGCTTGTAGCATCAGAGTTTCATTGCAGTTATCGATTCCATACAAATCCCATAATCGGTACAAGAGGCATTAAAAGATATTTAATTGGGTCCAAGCCACGAATGAGGAAATGAGGGCATAAGACAAGAATGGAACATGGGAGCTTGTTGAGAGGCCAAGAGATAAAAAGCCGGTGAAATGTTGGTGGATATACACTGTGAAGTATCAGTCAAATGGTGCCTTAGACCGGTATAAAGCAAGATTAGTTGCAAAGGGGTATATATAGACGTATGGAATTGACTATGAGGAAATGTTTGCTCCTAGCTAAGATGAATACGACTTTGGAATTGACTGAGATGTTTGTTCCTATAGCAAAGATAAATACAGTCAGAGTCTTGTTTTCCCTTGCAACTTATTTTGAATGGGATTTGCACCAATTCAATGTAAAGAATGCATTCTTACATGGAGACTTAGAGCAAGAAGTTTATATAGAAATTCCTCTGGGAAACAATGTCACCAATGGAAGAAACAAGGTATGCATACTAAAAAAGGCTTTGTATGGGTTGAAACAATCCCCTGGTGCATGGTTTGGGAGATTTGCTAAAACCATGGTGTCACTTGGATACAAGCAAAGTCAAGGAGGCCATACCCTTTTCCTTAAACATACAGTTGGAGGGAAACTTACAGTTCTCCTGGTAAATGTGGACGACATCATTGTATTAGGTAATGATCCAGTTGAGAAGAAGCTTTTGGAGGAGAAGATAGCTGCTGAATTTGAAACGAAAAATATAGGAAAATTGACATACTTCCTTGGAATAGAGGTGGCATACTCTAAGCAGGGCATCTTTATCTCTCAAAGGAAATATATCCTTGATCTACTTAAAGAGACTGGGAAGCCTGCATGCAAAGCTACTAGTGTTCCCATTGAACAAAACTATTGAATGGGAAGTAAAGAGGAGAGTTCCAGTGCTGATAAAGCACAATACCAAAGATTGGTGGGAAAACTCGTATACTTGGCCTATACTAGGCCAAACTTAGCTTATGCTGTGAGCATGGTTAGTCAATTCATGCATGATCTAAAAGTGAGACACATGCAAACAATAGAAAGAATATTACAGTATCTTAAAGACACACCTAGTAAGGGACTACGGCTCAAAAGTGGTGACAAACTCGCTTTAGAAGTCTACACTGATACTAATTATGTAGGCTCTATTACTAACAAAAGATCAACATAAGGAATTGTGTGTTTTTGGGAGGAAACTTGGCGACTTGGAGAAGCAAAAAGCAAAATGTTGTTGCTAGATCAAGTGTTGAAGTAGAATTTCGTGCCATGGCACAAGGAATTTGCAAGTTGTTATGGTTGAAAATTATCTTGGATGACTTGAAGATAAAATATGAGGCTCCTATGAAGATGTTATGTGACAATAAATCAGCTATTAGCATCACTCATAACCCCGTCCAACATTGATAGGATGAAGAGTTGGATAGTGGACTTAAAACCACAATACATGTTCCTTCCAAATTACAATTGGCAAATGTGTTGACTAAGGACCTACCCACAAAGCGATTTCAAGAGCTTACACACAAGCTGGGAATGATAGATATCCATTCACTAGCTTGAGAGGGAGTGTTGAGATATATTGTACATATTTGTTTGCGTATCACATGGATTTGGTTTTGTATTTATCATTTATTATCACAGATATGATTAGGCGAATTAGTATCTGACAATTATTAGGTGATACTTGCAAGGTGTCTATATATTGTAACCTTTTCTGTATGGAAATTAATCAGAAAATCATTTTCACCTTCATAATTCCTATTCTTTCTTTCAAGTCATATTATAACAGATTGGAGAATTTTTTTGGATAAAACTATAACAGATTGGAGCTTACCCGTAAACTATCATCAACACCTTTAGCATTTGCTCCACATGCAATAGAATGAAAGTATCCAGTGACAGCTGCAACAACAAACTGGGCTGCAACATCTGGAAAACCTCTTAAAGTATAATGAGACATCACTGCTGTATTGAACAACGCCCACTTATGCCAAGCTTCGGCCCATTTATTTGCATGCTGAGTAGCATTTGTGAATGCATCAAGTATGTCTACAAATAAAGAAACTAAATCAAAACTTGATCAGTATCATAGTATCTTCAAAGTTCAAACTATGACAACTAAAAACCTTTTATGGACTCATCATCCAGCCCAGGAGAAAGTGCCCACTTCCAGGATCCAAGTATCAGATAGACACGAGCAAGGAGAGGAACAGTTGGACTCAAACCACTATTGAAGCCTGATGATGTAACTGGTTGAATGCTTGGTGAACTTGAAATCTCCATAGCCAAATTCTAATCCAGGTAAAGCAGGTATATGACTGGTTGTAAATATGCAAACTCAAGTAAGAATTCACCACACAAGATGAAGACATATCGTACCTGCAGCCCAATAAATGCTTCCCTGCGCTTTGAATCCTCTCCAAGCGACCACTGGTACTTCAAGTATGCCAGCATTACTTGAGGAGGGCCATGGTATCGTACATTTTCAGGGGATATTTCAGGGTCGTACTGATGGGGGAAAAGTGTACTTGAGTCAGGTTCACAATATTGAGAATTACCACAAGAGAGCAACCTTCTTAGACCAGGTAACAACACAAACCTGTAGAAGCTTAACTAATGTAGATCTTGCTTGGCTGATGCGCCCACTTTTTCTGCAAAGTGAAGCAAACTTAAGCCAAGTTTCAATGTCTTCCACAGGAGGCAACACAAGTGCTCTAACAGCCAAAAGTGCCTGCCAAACCTACACACACGAGCATGAATAACTTAGAGGAAGGAAATGGAACATAAACAGGGAAGGATATTATTAAAAGCTGAAAGATGTAACCACTACTCGTAGTGCCTACCGAGTGGAATTGAAAGCCGACAGAATCTCAGCATCAAACTGCTATAGCTAAATAATAATTAACTACTAAATTTATGTGCTGGACATGAATGGCTCTGTCATGTCACTTTATCTTAAGATGAAACATTAAGTGTTATAACAAAATAGTTTCATCCTAATTTCAATGTCTCTTTTCACACACACAATTTTTCTCACACCCCTTTCTGTACCATTAAATTAACTTTGAACCTTGCAAGGGCACATTCAATCTATACTATTCTTCACTGATTGACTTACTAGTTACAACTCAATAGCACAGCCACAGTTATGGCCTCATGTACTTACAACCACAAGGGTCATGGCCCTAGCAATCTCCAATTCCAATCATTTTCAAGCAAACAGTGAAAATGATCTATACACAGTCAGAAGACTCTAATTTCAGAAATCCGCAAACTACTCATAATGTTTAAGCATACATATCCATTTGGTGTAGGGAAAATCTGTTTACCTCAACATTGCTCTTGGCTCCTTGTATACGCTGAGTCCACATATTGCGAATAAGAGCCCGTCGCTCTTCCGCAACTCGGTCGCCAATAGGAAGTGTACGGTAATCAATAACCTAGTAAAAGAGAAGATACTACCATGTTACACTCAATTATATCATTAAATAAAGGATAATTGTAGATAAGACTCCTGGAAATGCTAGACCAAACCTCTTCTAGTTCTGATAGTTGCTGAACACGAACCATATTGCTGTATGCACGTTCATAGCTCTCCAAAACCTGAAAGTGAAATAAAATATAAGAACTATTTCTTTACAAGTGGTTATAGGGTAACTGTTAAGAACTGGTATCAAAGGATGAGAAGATGAAGAAAATCATCAGTAAATTACTGATATGAACTTGGATTTCCAGTGGGGAAATCAGCTCAAGTCATGTATAAAATCAGCTCACAAAAGTCCACTCACTAATTTCCTACTATCTATACACCCTTTCTCCAAAACAAATATCCCCATCATGCAGATCCTTCAAGTTTCCCTTTAATCTTTCCCACTCATTCCATGCCAGCTCAGCAGTTGGGTATGACCTTATGCTGAGTGTGGCCCCCACTCTTTTCCATATTTGTCCCCCCTATCGGCTCATATTTTCCTTTCCTTTCATAAAACTTGAATGATCCTAGGAATATATCAACCCGCCTCAGCACTAGTCACATCAGTTGCCACCTCTGCAAGTAGCCACATAAGGGGTCCTAACAGTAACAATTACATCATATAAACTGCAAATGGATACTACAAGAATATTGCACCAGGCAATAAAAAGCATACAGAGGCAGTCATGAATAAAGGTTGAATCAACCAAAGTTTCTTGGGGATTAATCATATTTTAGGTACATAAAGCAAAGTCGTTCAAAAAATAATCACAGACAGTACAAGATTCCACCATAAAAGTCAAACTGCAGCAAACTAATGACCAATGAGTCAAAGGACAACTCATCATAAAAGCTTAAGTTATTAGAATAAGGCTGAAGAATGGTTTTCATCAAAATTCCAGATGCATGCATTCTCAAGGCCAAATTACATTAATGTAGAGCATGTGAAGAACGACTCATAGGACAACTTATAGTAAAAACTTAAGTTATTCAAAGAAGGCTGGAGAATGGTTTTCATCAAAATTCTGGATGAATGCATTCTCAAGGTGAGATTAAATTAATGTAGAGATCGTGAACAAGTACTTCAACATCGTGTCACGTGTGTGTTGTGAATGTCCAGCATAAACACATTCTGGATACTTCAAAATGAGCACAACTTTTGCTCTATATTTTCCCACTGAACATTTAGCATCACCATTAGAAACAGCATGCAAGGAATGCAGGTACATCATGAGGAACTACTTTCAAAACTTCCTTACTCATCCCAAAGTGACAGTGCTATCAATTAGTATCCGCAAAACTAATTGTTACCCAAAAATAACATACAAAGGCATTGTGTCAAATCCAACTACACAACAAGTGGAATTCAAGTTAACCAACATTAAAGGACAAAACAAGTAAGAAAGGGTATGACGCATACTCACCAGAGCAGCAAGCTCGGTTGCCAGACATTTTCTGGCTCTTTCAATATATTCACGCGCTTCATCATACTGCCAATAGATTCAGATCACAATAAGCAAAGCTGCAGAAAACAACAAGCAACAGTAGATGTCCTAAGCAGACAAATACCTTTCCTCTACGAACTAAAAGAACTGCCCTGAAGAAAGTACCATTGCTACTTCCATCACCACTGGAAGCAGTATTCCCCAGGCCTCGAAGTTTTGTTTCATCACCATCATCCAATCGGGACACATATTCTGCCATTTGATCCCATTCTCCCATGTTCCAAGCAGCATGTGCAGCCTAAAAAAGCAATCACCATAAGCAAGGGAGGGGAAAATGCCTACACACATGTCAAGAGTATAAAACCAACCATTGGTGCCATTTCAAGACGAGCAGCTGGCTCAGCTGGGGTCCAATATTCTTTACATAAATTATGCAATTCTTCCCATCGAGCCAATGCAGCAAGGCATCTCATCCTACCTGTAAAGCCAGCTCCAGGCTCATAACATTTTCAAAGATGAAAAAGAATTCCTAAAGAAGTGTAAAGCCAAACTAGCAAGATAGTAGTTAACAGAAATTTTCAGACACACAAGCACAAAAATATATTTTCATTATTGAGTAGATAAAGGGGGAAAAATTTGTGAGGCCAATCTTCAGCCATTTGGATCATCACCGATTCATTTAACCTATCTTTGTATCTATTCCATGGCCACCATGGGCATTACTCTTGTTTAGGATAAGACTATTTTGCTAATCATGAAGCAACTATTATCCTGTACAACATCATGTTTAGCAATGTTTCACTTGCTGCTGGAAACAAACCTTTTGAAACTTGTCTGTAATGAATTTAGGTTGGCATTTTATTATTCAAAAATTTAACCAGACAGTGGCATAATTCTTTTGTCTTGGTAGTCCAGGCTATAATCAATCATTAGTTTCTAAACCAGATGCTGAGTTGATATGCAAAAAAAGTCGAACAGTGGCATAATTCTTTTGTCATGGATTTCTTTTTTTAGTTCAGTTTAGCGTACCCCGGTAAAAACATATCCCGTATCATCCAGGAATTGTAGTATCCCCATTCCCCACACCTATACACCCATAGCATAAAATGCCAGTATTGGTGCAGCATTGAAGCAATTTCAGATGATTCAAAAGGAGGAAGTAATAAAGAAAGCTAAATTCATCATTACAGACCTAAAGTAGCATCCAAGAGAAGATGTGGACTTGTTGCTTGAGAGGCCTTAGCAGTATAAGCCTCAAGAGCATCATCCCATCGCTGCAGCTTCTCATACCTACAGGATACCGGCCGTAAGTCTTTAATCTTCTCAAGTGTTTGCCAGAGATATAAACTATAATTGTAAGCAGGATCAACGATATAGAAATTAAAGCAAAATTACCATGACTCCTTAAGCTGAAAATCCAGATGCTGTTGGGCATAGGTCAGTATGCCGACTGCAGCCTACAATAAATCATTAATTGAAATGCACATATAACAAAGTCAAAACTTAGAGCAGCAACCAAATAACAAATTTAATATGAAAGCATTTCCCCTCAAACTAACCTCATGTTGATGTAATTGGTTGTTTATATGTATAAGAGCTTCAACTACAGCAACAGGGTTAGCATCCATCTTCTTAGAACGTGCTTCTTCAAATTCCATTTCTTTATAGTGCAAGGCTTTTGCAAATGCACGACACTGTAGTCGAGAAAAGTGACAGCACATGAAAAAGATATGAGAAAGGCGGGAAAAATATCCAATAAAACAAGGTTAAAAGTTGTTTAAAGGAGCAGAATGTGTAGAACAAGGAGACACATGCACCATGTGCACACACCCAGAGACACAAGGGAAAGAGAAGAGACCTTCTCAGCAAGAGCACCAAGAAGGCGAATGTCTATAGGAAGAGGTTTCTCATCATGTTCCATGAACTCAGCCTGCAGATTCAATTACCAAAAACAAAAGAGCATAAATTTCAGTAGCAGCAAAATGCCAAGAGTTTCCCCTCTCCATAAATCTTCAGAATTGTTACTATTAAAATATGAATAGTGACTAAAACTAGATTTCAAAAAATAAAAAAAGAACTTGATAGACATAAATGATGATAGAAAGTACCCATCCCAGAAATCCATATATAATTAGGAAAAAAATAATGTCGGAATATATAATTAGAATTGTGAAAACAAACACAAAACATAGTTTTAAACCAAGAATTAGACTACCGTCAAAATGTCCAAAATTCCTCATCCCTTAATCTCTCGACCTTGGCACTTATTAACAAGATGTACCCAATCAATAGTCTTTAGGAAACAAATATTAATATTCACCAGGATTAAAGGTATACCAAGTTAAGAAGTGTAGCCAAAATTTCAGGAGGAATATTTGGAGATGAAAAGGCCATCTCTAGATTCCGAACCAAATGTTTCTGGCTAGTCTCGTTCAGGTGTGCCCAACAGCTGACAAATCCAGCTGCAAATAATTCTCGTCCAACAAAAGGCTGTCAACCAAGAGACAAGAAGTGAAATCAGAAAGGGAAACACTAATTCCACAATGAACAATATCAGTAGCCAATGAAACCTGCAATTGTGCCAGCCTAGCACAGGTTCGTAAAGCTGGAGAAGGAGATTCCTTTAGAAGTTGAATGCTAAAATGCCTCATCCATTCTGCCCAATCTTCTTTGGTACTTCGCTGAGAAGCCTCCCCAGCTGTCCGTAATCGACCATCATTAACCTGTACAGAAGTTGTTCAAGCATAAATGAAAATTACAGAACCTGTGAACTGGATTCCTATAAATATTATTTCAAATTTCCAGCTTCCAACACTCCAATGATGGAAGTTCAAGTTCCCCTCTACTGCCCAGTGATAGTAATTTGAGTATTACGATTCACGATTCGAATCACACAATTCAATATGATTTAACATACTAGTTAGTCGTATTGTGCAGTCTATTACAAATGAGTATGAATCTTACGATACGTGTATGATTCAAATACGATGAGTCACACAATTTAACAATTCAGTAAGTTTTTCTTTCTTTTTGAACATTTTTCACCAAATTTCATTAGAGAAATTAAATAGTCAGAGAAGATTAAATTAATAAACGAAAGGATCTAAAGAGGTGTTACAAAACGAACCATAATTGACTATTCACTGCTTAGTTTTCATTCTTTTAAATTCGTGGTATAACCCAGTCAGTCGCTGACTCACTCTATGCACACACTATTTGGTTGTTCTGCAGTTCTATTTCCATTCATTTGAATGGGCTTGACAGTTACTCCTCCACTCTATATACACCCTATATGTTTCTTCTATTGTTCTATTCCCATTCTTCCAACTAAAAACCTCACAGTTCACAGTTACTTTATATGGCTCCTAAGACTAAGAAGAGAAAGAAGGATGCTATATGCGAACATTTTTTGTTTCTTTACATGAAAAATATCACTATGCTCTTTTAGATAGGTGATCCTGAATTTTCCGATTCACGATACGATTTGATTCAAGGTTCGGAATATTATCTTTCCGATTCACAATTCATATCTCTATTTGACAGCGATGCCTGCAGTCTTCCATTAGGACAACAGTTCTTAATAGGATTAGGACTATCATAAACAATCTCTCCCAAAAGCTTTAGGTAAAGACACATGAATGGTTTTATATCTAACACATCCCCTCATATGAATACCTCTTTTGGGCTTGAGTGTGAATGTTTTCATACTGAGGTATAATAAGGATCAAACCCCTGACCACTCGAGGCTTTGATATCATGTCATGAACCAATGAACCATCTCTCCTAAAAGTATAAGTTGATGAGTAAAGACGCATGAATGATTTTATATCTAACAAGGACAAACTACAATGATTTGTTTAAGGTTCACAGACTGAGCAAAGCTCTCTCCTTTGTGGTCTATATTTCTGTTTATAAGACTAGCAGCTATATATTTTTTACTTGTCCAGCTGCAAGATATTGCTAATTTAGACTCTTCTTTTTGGTGTGAATGCTGAAAATGTCCAAAGAGTTTGGACTATGGAGAACTTTCTCGCATGTACTTTCAAAAATTGAGAGGAGTAAAGAGTGAAAGCACTTATGTGGTCTGAAAAGTAACCAATACCTTATGTGGTGTGAAAGTAACCAATGTGTTATGTTATTTTGTGCTTAGTTGAAAATGAAAAGCCCAACTGTAATTTGGTAAGTATGAAATTTGTTGTTGCCTCATTTAAGAGATAAAGTGGCCTTCTCTTCTTAAACTCTTTATGGTGCTCACACTTATGGTGAGCGTAAATTTAAAATCAGCAGAAGACCAATTGACCCCAAATGAATAGTTCCCTATGCAATCAGATATACTTATACATTGTTAATGGGGTGGCATCAGATGTATCATTAAAGAAAATAAATAATGGCTGGTTTCAGTTGTGATATATAAACCAAAATAAAACTGAACCCGACTGAAATATATGATTCTAACTTGTTTCTTTAGACTTTTTTGCAACATGTAAGCCTTTGCATTTCTCCATTACTTCCTCTCTTTTTTCTGCGTCTGCATTACTTCAGTTATACCCACTCCGACTTATATTTTCCTTTATATCTTTTATGCTTTCATGCAGTACCCAGCCTTCTGGGCATAATTTTTTTTAATCTTTTTACATATCTTGTCTTCATGACACTAGTCCGTTATACTATTCAATGTTCATCCCAAATGATACACTATTTTTAATGATTCCTTTCCAAATGCGGACTTTATTTTTAATGTTATACTATTTTTATTCTACAGGCTTGTTCCAATTATTTAACATACAAAGGTATTGGCATGCGCTGTTGCATGGTTTATGCACTCGGGATTTAGGTTTTGTTATTTTTTGTTTCTTTGTGAGGAACTGAGGATGTTTTATCCTGTTTTCTACTCTTTCCTTCTCTCTTAATAATACTTCTTTATCTATCAAAACAACAAAAAGCTTTGCTGATTGTGTATCTCTCCTACCAGTCAAGTTAATGAACACACAAGCCCTGAGGTTATCAATTTATGGAGGTCTGACCTTGGGTTTCTTATTGCTTTGGAGGCGGTTTTTGCTTTTGGAGATACAGTATGCACAAGTGCAAATGCAGCTTTTGCCTTGGGGGAAAAAAATGCTAAAACTTCACAACTCATCACAAGAGGATACCTGATGGCCTCTCAGTTTGTGAGCATCAGATCCATCTTCATAAGGATCAATTTCCAAATCATTCAGAGGATCACTAATGACCTCAACAGGAAGCTTTCGGCTCAGTCTTTGAGAAGCTGGGGTCCCAAGGACTATCGGTTCATGTTTCTGTAAACGCCCTTCAATTTCCTCAAATTCCTTGTGCTGCAGTAATATATTACTTTCAGAAATTTTCAAGACAAAAAAAGATGTTAATTACATGCATAAAGCTAAAAAGTGGAAAAACTCATACCCGCAAGCGATATTTCTGTAGAAGCTTGTGTATTGATGGAATAAAAATCGTGAAATCCTCACCTAGGGCATGAGCCAGACAACAAAGGGCATCAACAGCATCCTTTCGGAGCTCATCATTCTTCCTGTAAATTTGAAGTACAACTGAGAGAGTTAGATCAGATACCAAACAAGAATGTGTAAAAGAACAATATGAACAAGATTGAGGGAGAAAAGTAAGCAATTTAAATTATCCAAACAATTCTAAAATAGTATAATCAGCTGGTTTCAATGGCAAATATCAATAGCCTAAAAAAGAAATGACACATTTTTATAATTTTTGTCAATGAAATTCGTTTGAACTTTGAAGGACTTTAGATCCATAAAGACAAGCAACCCACACTTAGAACTCAAGTAAACCTAATCTAGAATATAAAACCATAATCAAGGTAGAGATAACATATAGTATAGTTAATGCACCAAAAGGTGAACCCGAGGAACTGGGGCAGGACGAGAGAAGCCCATAACACCTTTTCTCAGGCACAAGTACAACAGTAACTCTTCAATCAGACGGGCACCTTTCTCATAATTACAAATGAAGTTAAGCCCAGCTTATTAAAAAAAGACTAGGTTTTAAAAGAAAAAAAATATTGTTGAAGAGTCAGTAAGCCAGTGCTTGACAAAATTGAATCAATGGTTGAACTTGGACTGATTTATTTTGTGATAAATTTTAGGAGTTTAACAAATTCAGTAACTTCCATCAATTTTGATTATAAACTCTAGTCTTTAAAGCTCATTATTATCCTGTTATCATGCTCTACCAGGCATCTTAATGTTTCATTGTTATTATGAAGTATTCAATTTATATGTTAAATTTATGCTTACTAGTATTTCAAAGCCTTTTTTAAGTGAAGCGTGCACTTTATGGTGCCTCTTGCCTCAAGGCATTAGTGCCTTAAAGGTCCTTTTCACCGTTGATTACGAAAGATCAAAAACTTGAATTCCTTAATCATAGATAATTAATCCCAAATTTCTCAAATGCAAACCCAAATTCCATTTTACAACTACTTAAATTAAAATAATATTTATAAGTATTATCTCCTCATACTCATAGTGCATCATTCTCCCTATGTTAGAAGTTGTAGCAATTCCTTTGGGAATAATGCTCCACTTCATTAAATTGCTGAGATTGAACAGCGTTGGAAGTAGTTGCAGCAAAAGGTAGTTCTGCCAATAATTCTGAATGAACTAGTGTTAAGGATGTCATGGATTTGCAAACCACTGATTCACATTTACAATTTACTGTGACATAAATCTGTCTATGATCATTAATTAGGGTGCAGAATGGGTAGAACATTTTGTTCAACTACATATAGGTTTTGAAATTTTAGAATTTTCAGACTCACCCATCCAATACTAGCTTCAAGTGATGCACAAGAGAGGATACATGACCAGTGACCTGAGGATAAAGGGAAAAAGATCAACAACGGACTAGAACAATCAAGACCAAACAAGAAATGTAACAGTATCATGTTATCTAGCATAATCAAACCCAATTTTCAAATCTGTATGAATCCACAGTAACCAACCTGCACCCGAGGGATCAATCTTGTCAGAGTTTTAATTGCAGCACGTCTTATGTCTACAGAGGCATCCACTTTGAACAAACGTATAAGAGCAGGAAAAAGTAGATGCATATGTTCATCCAAGGTCCCTAAATAACCAAGAACGAAAAGGTTGTCATGGTTTGCCATTTCAAGCCTTAACAATCACATATGTTATAGTTTCATTTTGTACAGTAAATTAATATGATATCAATCCCATGAAACCGAAATCATAAACCTATTTTAATTACTAGTGGCACCTATAATTTTCTTTCTTCTGAATTTCATGTTTGTTTTAGACATTGTTAGGATATAAAATCTTTCAGGTTGAATTTTACTTGCATGTCACAGAGGGTATGATTTACTCAATCTTACAAGTTTGGGGGTTGATGGCCTCACAAATAACAAGGGGCAAGTTGCAGTTGTACAAGACCACAAGTTGAACGGATCTTGTGTGATTTAGCACTTAAATTAGAAAAAAAGAAATGCACATGATGTACCAGAAGGAAGTACTAACCACCAAACACTTCTAGAGTGTGAAGGATATCATGAACATAGGTGTAGTCATTGCACCGTTCTGCATCACTAATGACCTGAATGCAACCTGGCAAAATAACTGGAAGATACGTCCTAAATTCATCATTAAGAGCCAAGCAAAGCTGTTCCACCAGGTGAAGGACCTGTAACATTCAAGAAAATAACAAAAAATAATCACATACCACTAGATAAAATCTCTAGATTATTTTATCTAAATTGGAAAAGCAGAAATACTAACTGGATAGCCACGGGCAGGACGAGCAGGTGCTGGAAGAGTAAATAATGACCAAAATTCCGAAATTAGAGACAGCAAATCTTGCAAATATTTACGAATGTGCTGCAACATCATAATCAAGCACATGAGGAGAAAAGAAAATAATGATCACATAAATTTTTGGCATACTTTGATGACCCTGAAATCTACCTGGCGCACAATAGACACCAGAGTTCCAAGCTTCCATGTTATAAAGTCCTTTAGACTATCTTCACACGTTCGAACAGTATGAAAGAGATCAGGCAAAACCTACAACAATGTAAATGCCAAATCCATGGTCAAATTAAGGAAAATCAATTTCGTCACCCAAATACATTTTAGGTCTCAAAATGAATTCAAACGTCGTACATACATGCTACAACACCAAGCCAGATACAAAATAATAAACATAAGATAAAAGAATGTAGAAAGAAGGTCCAGTGAATGTGAGATTAAGAACTAACCTTTGGCAAGTATGGAACGCAGCCAAGACCCATCGACTGACCTCACAAACAACAAATACAATCATATAAAATCATATAAATGAATGTCAACAATGTATGGAAGAATTAATATAATTAACAACATCCAGCTGATGAAAGATAACACTTGAATATCTGTCAGTTTCAAAAGTTCTATCAAGATATGGAAATCAATCTATCAAGCAGCTTAAATCTTTTTTTGTTTTTGGGTGAATTCCTTAAATCAAATATCAGTAACAGAAGTTCATCAGAAAAAAAAAAAGTCATGTCTAGACGTCAAAACTCTGCCATGTATCAGCGATTCCTTTACCAAATCTGCTACATCAGATAAGTTAGCAGGTGGATTCTACATAAAGGAAAGCATGCAACACTCAGTTGAAATTGCACCATCAAGGTAAGATTTGGTATCAACCTTGGCGCATTCTTCTGGTTAATATGCTGCCTGGTTCATGATTACGCATTTCATAGAAAAGATATAGAGGAGGAACAAGACATATATCATCAATGCTAATGGATCCCTTCAGGAATCAGAATGCTTTCACATAAACCTTGTTCAATTTTATGATACTCCCTCCGTTTTTTTGTAACTTCCTTTCAGGTTCTGGCACAGAGATTAATAAATTATAAAAAATGCATCAACACACTAAAAAAGCTTGTATTGACAAAAATTCCCTTTTAATAAAATGTGCAATAATTATTACTATGAGAAGTTTGTGGGTGAGAAAGACAGTATGTGCAAAAACAAAAGTGGAAAAAGATAATTAATACTTCCTTAAAACTCTCAAATGACAGATATTACTAAACAATATTTTTTTCCTTAAAAAGAAAGTCATAAAAAAACAGAGGGAGTAGTAGAAGTAAAGCACACGCTGAAGATAAGTGCAAACTAAGGAAACTATAAAATATAAGTGATAACAGAGAGAAGGTAACAGAAAGATAAGGAAAGTGGGTAGAAAATAAAGGGTGTAATTATATAACACAATTAAGCTTTTTGTCATTTTTATGATCAAGTATGCTTAAAACCTCAAGTTTAAAGGAATAAGAATTAAATTTTATATTACATTAGAAAGCAGAGGCAAGAATGAAAAAGAAAGCACAAGAGACACTGAGACAGTGCCTTTTTCTTGCTTGCATACCTTGAAAATGAACATGAGCGACCCAACCACTTTTAAGTGGTAACTAGCAAGCGATGGGTCTCTCAATATACGCATGAGAGAATTAATTGCAACCTGAATTCAAAAAAGAATATCATAAATATCAACACACGAGAAAAAATCAGAACATTAAATATGAATTTTAATGGGCTACCGTCGAATAATAGTCATCTGATGAAGCAAATGAAGGCCAAAGGTCTGTGGGAAATTCATCCATTGACTGAATCTGCTGACTTGAATCACTAGCAGGACGAGTAACTTCTCCATGAGGCCCT
Source organism: Dalbergia cultrata (assembly GCA_031216105.1). NCBI lineage: Eukaryota > Viridiplantae > Streptophyta > Magnoliopsida > Fabales > Fabaceae > Dalbergia > Dalbergia cultrata. The sequence continues at coordinate 13,879,215 of CM062344.1, forward strand.
GGCAAGGTTTTCTGATTCCGTTTATGCATATGAGGATCCAGAGCACCCATAATCCCAAGAACCTGGCAGAACCCAAATATGATTTAATGGCACACACATGCTTGTACCATAAAGAATCATTTGCTTAGTTTTTACTATTACCTTCAATACTTCACGTCTAGTGGACCACACCAGTTCACCATTCAGTAATTTTAAGAGCAAGCCAAGTAACTGCGGGTACTCATTATATGGAGTTATAACATACCTGTCAAAATAGTAAACCAGATATGAACTACATTAATATGGAAAAATTGAGCATTTGGCTGCAATATCAACTTCAGACTATTTTATTCATCAGATATTCTTGACTTCGACAATAATATAAATACATCCCCCCCCCCCCAAAAAAAAAAAAAAAAACCTTGAATGTAAGAAATTGCACATTGGTATGCTACTTTTAGGCTTTAAAATTTTGCCAGGGGAAAAAAATGCCTGGAGAAAGTGTCGTTGAGATGCATAAACAAACAAGTAAATATTTATATTCGAACAAAAACAAGCATGTCCTTTACCCAGTGCTCTGTACAACTTGACCAAGTGTAGTAACAGCCACTTCACGTTTAGCGACAGCCGCCCCATCCAATAAAGCTTCAACTATTAAGGGCATAAGTTCAGGGATGTATTGCCTCATTGCGAAACCACCCTAAATAGAACCATCCAAATTATTTGATTAACAACCAGAAAATAAAAAATAAAGAAATTTGCCCAAAGAGACTAATTTACTAACCACTCTGGCAAGATCCCCTACGGTCACAAGGACTCCACTGATGATTCCACTATTGGCATTAACATCAATAAGTCTGGCCACGAGTGCCTGATATAATCATAAAATCACTAAGAAGATAAAAAAAAAAATTAAAAACAAGAATGTAACTTTAACACCACAACTAATAAAACCTTATGTATTGGAGCAATGTATGGAAGTATTAGCCTTTCACAATTCCTTATCAAACAGCCAAGTAACTTTGCACTTTCCTCTTTGCATTTGCTATCTGCACTGCTGACATAACAAGACCAAAAAAAAAAAAAAGAGGACACAGAACAGAAAAGTCATTTGTTACCAATGCATCCCATAACAATGGGTCTTTCCATATAAGGAACACTAACTACTAAACATGATAAACACTTCCAAAATTACCTCTGCTCTAAGTACGTTAACAACTGTATAAGATGGCGACGAAGAGCTGGAAGAACATATGCAGGATTTTTCTCTGATAACCTTCCAGCCACAGATATCGCATATTCTCGAACATCAAAATCCTACACAAGAACCATAAATATCAACAGGATGTAACAAAATGAAGCTCCAAGAACAAATTACACGAAAATAATTTCCTGTACAAGTGTAGAGGAGCATATGACTGAATAATAAAAAGGTAATAGGAGGTCCAATCTGTCTGCACATTTATCTTATGGATGACCAACAAATATTATCAAAAAGGCCATGTATATTGGAACTACAATTTAAGTACTTAAGGAAAATGTACAATTTCACCAGCAAACATAACTAAGTACAAAAAGAAACCCAACTAAAGGGCAAGTTGTTTTCCAATATAATGAATGCACAACATTTTCTTATTCCCCAAAATATCCAGCTACCGCCCTTGCAATAGAACCCAGTGAAAAACAAACAACAGGAAAAAGTCACAAGGTATCCATCTAGTCAAGTCCTACCTCATCATTTAAAGCAGAAAATACTGCACTCAGATTGTCAGCCTGTGCCAAATATTCATCAAAACATCTATCTCCATGGAGAGAAGTAAAGATAGAATGGCGAACAGTAACATCAGCATCTGCAACAGCAGAAATGAGAAGCTTCTCCACGAGCTGCAGAAAGTCCAAAAATCACTTAGTCATAAGCATGTCATATAAAGGTGAGTATCACTGAACAAAAGTAAGATCTACAGAGAATAGTAACAGGACAAAAGCCTGGGGAGTAGGGACATAGTACCAAATAATACATCTGTAACGTGGAAATTATCAGAAGCATGCCTTTTGATAAAATTTAACCACAAAACATGAACATATGATAAAGGAGCAAAAGTCTAAATTTCATAGTTCAAAATCTAAACCCAAAAACAAATTGGGCATCCTACTCCATCAGAAGAAAATGGAAAAAAAAAACTGCTTTTTAGATTATAGAAACTCATTACTTCCTTGCCAACTAATTAGCAGCCTCACAAGTAATTTGTAAAATAGGGATTAAATAATCAGTATGTGCCTATTAGGGTGTTTTGTTTGGGGGGTTCCAATTGAAACCCATTTATTCAGATTGTAATTGAGTCCATATAGTTTCAAAATCTTCAAATATAGTTTCAAAATCTTCAAATTAGGTCCCTACCATCTCAACATTGTTATAAACTGTTGGATTTAGGGGTCCAATTAAAAAGGTTTTTGAAACTACAGTTAACAAACTTCTAAATTCTAATTGGCTCACCAAGCCCATCCTATTATTAGAAAATTAAGATCATGCTCTAACAATAGCAAAAAATTTTAAGCTATAGACCCCCCACTTACAAGCTTTAAAACATTGAGATCAATTTGAACATTCTCAAAAAAACATGGGGGCCTAAAAATAAACATAAAATCTTCTAACAAAGGTGGAAGGTTAAGAAACAGCTATTCTAGTGAAACTCATTTCTTTCTACAGCACACATTTAAAAAAATCTGTAGTTAAGGCCCCCAAACAAAGCCTTTAACAAATCTAAGAACATAAACTTGTCGACAATTGAACCAACCAGACACTCTGCCTTACTGCTAGTACTCTGCTATAACAAGTCTCTGCCCTTTCTAAAGTCTAACTCCTGCTAAATTTTGGAAAAGAATCAAGAACTGCCTCAACTTCTGAGAGCTAATGTTAGGTACCCAGGGAATTATAGATTGAGGGCTTAATTGTAATTGGTGTGTGTGTGTGTGTGAGATGATAGAGAATAAGGGGCTCACTATTGTATAACCAACTGCTGAGTTGGCAAAAGGAAAGTGGAGGGAAGGGAGAATCATGTGGGATTCTATTAGAGGGGGCAGGGAGAGAAGGATTCAGGAAATTAGTGGGTAAGGTCGTGGGAGAGTGATGGCCTTTTGAGGAGCTACCTTAGGAGAGATTTGGCCTCTTAAAGTGCCATACCTATTTTACTGTTTCTTGCTACTGTTCATCTTGTTGTAATTATATCCCTCAAAGCTCAATATCACACTGATATTGCAGCATTCTGTTAATTCCAGAATATAATTTATAATTGCTCTATTCTAGTTCATTTCTTCTCCATGAGTACCAGGAATCTTACAGCTAAACTTGGTCTACCACACATACAAAACCCTAATCCAAAAGACTCCAATTAAAAAGACTTCTTACCAGTGGGTTCCAATAAAATGGAAATTTTCAAGAAATGGTGGAGAAAGAATTTGAAGCATACTTTAAAATGAAAACCAAACAAAAGATGTGAAGTATATTAAAAGTAAAATATTTCTAAACTCCAAACCTCTTCAATAAGGCGGCGGCGCTTCCCCCCAGATCGATTTGACCTGCTAGAACCAAAATGTGCACACACTATACCAGAGAAAGAACTAGCAACTAATTTGCAGCAGCATAGAGCAGCATCTTTTCGGGTAACTCCGTCCTCATCATCCAAATATACAACAACTGATTCTCTAGCAAACTCAAGCAGGTCATGGCCCTATAGCAACAGAATTAAACGGGGTTATAACCTCTGCAATTTTCCAATTGCATTTAAAATTTATAAAAAAAAAGGTAAAAGCTTTATTAAAAGTGACACTGATTCATTATATTTACAGAAAATGAGTATACAGAACCTTGAAGTTAAAACGAGCAAGTGTCTGCAAAGCAAGCTGTACAAGAGCAGAACCACTAAGCTCTGAAACTTGCTGAGGGATATTCATTATTGTTCCTCTACCCATGCTTGCCGCAGGTCTCCCAGGATTGTAATGGCATTTAGAAAGAACCATAGATATGCTGTCGAGCAACCGGTCTTGAATGGTTGGCAGCAGAGATGGAATGCTGAAGTAATGACAAATAACACAAATATAAAATACTTATTAAAAAATAAGCACTGCAAAAGGTGTAAGAATTGGTTCCAAAAAAATCCTGTACCTGGCACATATTTGCTCGAGAGCCTCCACAAGCACAGTTGAAAGACCCGTAGAAAACATAATATCAAGGAGTCCACGTACGTGAGGTTCCATACCCGGCCCCATTGCTCTTGCAATACTTCCAACACAAGCCAAGGCCTCAAGTGAAGGCTTACTCCTACGTGGAGCAATCTACATCCATAAAATGTCCAGACTGTCAAATGATATCCTCTTCACACATTACAGAGCAAAAATATATCCAACCACACATCTAAACAGGAAATACAACATTAAATAAGATAAAGTATGGCACAAGTAATGACATCCAACAACAGTTTCAGTAACATACCGCCTCGCGTAAGTGAGTAGTTATTGTCGGCAAATAATGAATGAGCTCCCCATCCAGTGCTCCAGCCATCTCTCCAAGGGCAATGAAACCACTATCACGATCTTGCGGCACTTTCAAGACAGAAAGAATATGATTCATGCATATCTGCAAGGAATTTCATCTCCATATGCACTCAAATAAGTATACTATCAAAATTATTTAAAAGCATCCATTCTGAATGGCCTTCCTCCCGGTTTAAAAGGCATAATCAACTAACAGGGAAAGGTTAGCATACCGTTAAATAGTTAGTAACAAAGCGATCACGTAGAAAATGTGCAATTCGAGGCAGTAAAGAAGTTATGCTCAGGCGAACAAGCCGGTCCCGGTGTTCTAGGTATCTGAGAACAATGTCGGCGACTTCTCGGTATCTGGACATCATGAACTCACCAGTATTCCTGCCCAACAATAACTAGTTACAGATAAATCGATTACAGAAATCATAAGATTAATAACTAGTATCTGAAACTGACATCATAATACTATAATAGTACATAAAACAGAAAGATGAATTCATTAAACAAATCTAGCCTTTTAGACTTGTCCATAGAGACAATATGGAGAATATTTGTCCCAAAATAAAGCTTTCTGGTAACATTATTAGGCCCACTGGGCACAATTGGCACCTGACCTTTTTTCCTTCTTTATAGATCAGCTATTTAACTTTCAATTTGCCACGTAGGTTGACAATATTAATCCCCTCCATGGGGCAAGAACATATTACACTTGGCTGATTACTATAATCTTTACCATACTTAATCCAAACAAGTAAATCAGGTAATTAAAAGGATAAAGACGGACTTCTTTCAAATAAATCAGCTTCAAAATCAAGTAGTTCCAATTATGCTGAAAGTGTAGTATGGTTCTAATAAGTTCATTGCAGCCATAATTTGCCCAAACCTTCTTTCAACAGTAAAAATGATGGTAATTTAACAACCACCCATTTTTCATATTCATTTAATACGAATCTATTTAAACATAGTTTCCATAGCACACTTCATAAAGGACAGAACACTAGCAACAGACTGAATTGACTAGTAACAGTGCTTAAATAAACCAGGCAACAATTCACAAGCTTGCAATGGCTGTGAGCATAAATTATTTTATAGATGCAGGCAAATATGTCTCTCTGTCAGCATTGAAGCATATAATAATGCTCACAAAAAATGGAAGCTATGAGTCAAGAATGCTAGATTGAAAAAATTACAAAACTTCTACAGATGAATGCAAATGTTCGAACTTCTATCAACCTCAAAAGCTCTCCAACAGCTAGCAGTGAACCATGTATGCTGTGCACCGGAGCATTTCTACCCAATCCGTCTTGTGTTGCCTCAAACATTCTATAGTACCTGCCATCAAATAAAAAGTAACGGACTTGATCTCTGATAAGGACATATCGTGCAAAAAATTAACAAAAATAAGTTAAGCATGTTGTGAGATGAAGGTCAGTAAAACACAGATGTCTGAAGGGGAATGACGTGCTTATTCTAGATGACACCCTCCAAAAAGCACTGCTCTACCCTCAACATTAACTACATCACCAATTTGAACTCAGATGACCAAAGATATATCTCTTTATCTGTCATTAATCATTATGACAAGCCATGGAGGACATAAAAGAAAGTAAACAACCAAATGAATTAATGCCAAATTTTGTGCCATCTATTGCTACAAAACCAAGCTTTTATCTTTGGCCAGTACATACTGTGAGGCACAGGCACCCCTTGCTTTGAAAATGAGACATAACCATAAATCAACAGCATCAAGTAGAGGCAAATGATCTTACAATGCCTCCCATATTTGTCAATACTTCTGCTTTAGCTCAAAGTTCAGATATTCATTACTTGGTTCTACTGTGTTGGACAAATTCACTATAGTTGGCAGACAATTGAACAGTTGTACTACTAGACAACCTACAGCAGCTCTAACTCCAGTAAAACAGAACGTTATTATTTTAGTCCGAGTACATCAACTATCACCAAAGACGGCATAGCCAGCAAAACTGCCATCTTCATGCACACCACGGCTTTATACGCTACACCAAAAACATAAGAACTAACCACTGCACACGCCAGCGTGTCTCACGCTTTTCAATAACGCGAAGGCAGGCACGCAATGCTTCCACAGCCCGCTCACGAACTGGCAATGCCGGATCCCTCAAAGCAACCCAGATAGCGTCAACAAATTCTGGCACATGGACATTGAATACAGTTGAAGCATTTTCCGCCATTTCCTGCCATGACCAAAAAAAAACACAGTGGGAATATGAAGACTCCAAACATTGAAAGAGAGTGAAAACACTATCAGACTTCATTAATGAAATAATTTGTCCATGTATAGATTAAAAGAAGTTGAGAGAGAGAGAGATCTCCAACTAGAAATAGATACGAAGCCTCCATCAATTTTCACAAAATAATAATAATTATAGTAATAATAACCACAGCACTTGGCATAGTTGGTAGCAAACTAGCTAGGCTCCTCAAAAATCTAGTCAGATGTTCAATTCCTAACGGTGTGTATGGAGAGAGTCTTGTGACAAGACAAAACCCATGTCTCTGCGCTCTACCTCCCAATGGTATTAGTCATTTGCTAAGGCAGTGGACACCCTGGGTTCTCCTAAAAAAAATTATAGTAATACTAATAATGGCACTTACTTTCAAGATTAAGACAGCAGCAAATCGACGATATTCCACTCTGTTCCCTCGAAGCCAATCCAGAGCGATTTTTACCTAAAACATAAGGAAAAATCAATACACTCATCATAACTCTAACTCAAAAGGTTCAGCTTAAGGTTAAGTGGAAGGAGGAAAGGCAAGGGAACCTGGCGTTCGACTTCGTCAGCGGTCATAGCTCCGCCAGCCCTGGCGAGGTGGCCAAGAACCCTACTAGCATGAACCAATATCTCGGGATCACGCTTGGCCTCGAACACTGTCCTCATGTAACTCGAGAATCTCGAAACCTTAGAAGCGTTCTCCCCAAGGGCCACATCAATCAACTCATCGATAGCCCTCAGCGCTCCCAGATTCTCAGCAACGTCGCTGCTCTCCAACAGGCCCGAGATCCGGTCATAGAGCTGATCCATGAATCGCGAGAACGCCTCTCCGCTTAGGTCACGTGCTTCCTCCTCGAGATGCTTCTTGAAAGCTAGCGTAGCACCCTCCTGCTCAATCACAACACATGAAAATCAAAATCATCAATCATTAGTGGCTCATGAGAAGACAGAGAGAGAATTGAAGTGGTGGAGAGTACCTTGGGGTTGCCGCGGGTGCATAGGTCTGCGAGAATGCGGTTGAGAGAGTCGAAGGTTCCAGCGACGGAGGGAGGGCCAAGGCCAATGTAACGGTGGGATTGAGAGGGCGCTGCCATTTTTCTGTTCTACCTAAAGCCCTAAATAAATAAATTAGTACTATTTCGGGGACAGGATTGAATGAGGAGAGTGAATTTGGAGTGGAGACGGAAGAGCTCAGACAGAGCAATTGGCCATGGCCATGCCTGCCTGAGACAAAGTGGAAGTGAGAGGGAAGGAGTGAGTGCCACGGAGACGAGGTTTATTTGTGTAACTGATGCCCTTGCTGATAGAGGGAGATGGGAAGCGAGGTGGAGAACGTGCTAGACCCGCAAAAACAAGTCCAGCAAATATGAACCCGACCCGTTGTAACATTGCCCGGTTTCGCTTGAATATATTTTTGTTGACAAAACACTCATCTTTGTCCATTTAAAATTTTAAGTCGAATAAATTATTGTTTAAAAAGAATTAAATTAATCCCAATAAAATTAAATAAGTAGAAAATTTAATTATTATATAAAAAAATCTCAAATTAATTTATGTAAAAGTAAATTGTCAAACAAGTTAGTCCTCCTTATCCAATTTATTAGAGTGACTAATTTAGTTAATTATTCAATTTTGTAAGGACTAATTTGTTTGATTTGAAATTTTATAAAGACCAATTTGATAGATTTATTTTTCAAGAACCAATTTATTTGATTTTTTAAATTTTCAGGGGTTAATTTGAGATTTTTTTTTTACAGGAACTAATTTGTCCGACTTAACATTTTAGAAAAATCAAAATTGGTGGAGGGCACGTGAGAAATCAATCCTACAAAAACCCTTCTGATAACTTGTCATGCATAAAATCCAATTATTTCCATTCAATGGTAAAATATAGTTTTCTCGTGTTCCATGGTTCAAAACCATAACAAATAAATTTGCATAGTAAGTGAGTTGCTCAAAACTACAAAGCCTATTGAAATATAAGTACACAATCTTCTCAAGTCTATATAAAAAGAACGCATGGTCTAATCCTACCTATATATCTAGAGCATTAACTAAACATGAACTATTATCACTTCACTACAAAGTGAAACTCATCAAAAGAAATAGCTATCAGCAACTAAGCAGAAATTCGGGATGAATATGAAACAGTAGTTGTGTCTGAAGTGGGAGGGATAGAAGAAAGGTGAGTAATCAAACTCAATGAATAGATTCTCACCCACATTCATAGGATACATACATGAGTGCATCAACCATAAATCATTGTTTTTATATAAATATGTAATAACAGTGAATCATATGACTCTTATGAACACATCCTTAAAATCATTCTAAGCAAATAAAGGGAGAAACATAATTTTAGTCATGTTGTAAAATGGCAATACTTAGTCTTTCACAAAGCACGTCCCTCGTGGACTAATCTGGGTACCTATTTTAGGTCTTACATTTTGTAATCTGAGTAAAACAGTGATTGCCCCTCGTGGACAATATGATATACCAATGTTAACAAAATCACCACTAATAACCACAACTTTGTTCTCTCTAACTCTTTTCTTTATTTCATATTGTTATAACCACACAAAAAAGGGTTCACAACTTACACTCTGTAATAATAATAATAATAATAATTCCATCCAAAATGATAGTTTGCATAAAGTAATCTTCATAAGTCATACTCAACCAGTATTTTCAATTAAAAAAAAATCATGCTCTAGGGACTAAAATACATTTAAATAGCATACAACGTCAATATTGATCCCATGCTTTTCAAAATATGAATTTTCATGAATGATCAAGGAAGCATATTCTATAAACTTGGAACCGTTTATAAAATCATGTTCATGGCACATCTTAATCTTTAAATTCATGTATAATAATTATTATAATACTAGGAAAACATGTATAATGCTCTAAATTAAGGTCATGAACTAAAACCCGCTCACTTTAAAGGTCAAGTGAGAGATGTCACCACCAACTTGGCTCCAGGGAGCAAAAACGACACCAATGTCTGTTATAGAATAATCAAAACCCATAAGCAACCATAAACATAGCTATAGAAATATATAAGAACGATTAGGGAGGAGGAAACATGACAAATTCATATACCCCACCACCATAGCTCCAAAACATGGAAAAACTAAGCGGGTGTTTAGTTTGATGATTTTCCGTTTTCATTTTCAAAGAAAATGGAAAAAGAGATGAAAATATATTTGATTTGATTTTGTTGAAAATATTTTGAGAAAATATTTTGTGATTTTCTTGAAAATTTGAAAACGTTGAATTCGCCTTTTCATTGTTTTCAACCATATCTTCATATACTGATAGAAAATATTTTCAAGTGAAAATGCAGTGGCAATTTTGTAATTATGATAAAGTTTGAATAGTATTCACCTAACCCAACAGTAGAGAGGGGGAAGAAAGAACAGGCCACTCCCTTTACATCATCACCTTACTTGATCATCCAACGAGGACGCCATCCTTCTATTTGCCTCGTCTTCACCTAGCGTGCTCATCCATGGCAATAGATTTTGTTGGGTTCAATGGTGATGATTGATAATTGAGTTGAATTTGTCATGATCGTATAGGAGCATAAATGAAACATTTCACAATTACTACTGTTGAGAACTGTAATTGAAAACCTATGGTTGCCACCAAGTTCAAACATTTGCTTCCACTATCTCCTTTACCAAAACAAGCCACTTCTCCTCCAATTTCACCAGTTTTCTGCAAACCCATTTCCAATCGCTTGGCTTCCCTTCCAATTTCTAGTAGTGGAGGAGACCAACGAAAAGGAACCGCAAGAAGAGGTTAATGAGATATGTTGGTTCAAGTGAGTTCAAAACCTTGAAATGAACTCAATTGCTTGAATGTTAGAAGGATCAGAGGTGGGGTGTAAACTGGATGATTTCGGAAATGGTAAAAGGAAATAAAGTGGAGTTCATGGGTTTGATCAATCTTATAAAATTGTATATGGTTGTAGAAATTGATGTCATCTTTTATGTGCTTTATTCTACTGACTTTGTGGCTTTGGTGAACATTTATGGGTTTTGATTTAGTGCATTGAGTTTAAAAAAAAAAACCTGTGACTTGTTACATTTTTTTTATACACTTTATTGCAACTCAACTAAAAAGCCTATCACTTGTTACATATGTCTTCCTTATTCAACTAGTTGTTAATATGGAGTAGTTTATGGTAGATAGGTGTGTTGGGTTATGGCATAATTTTTTTCTTGCTTCTAGAGAATAAGTGGTGCTTGTTTGTTGTTGTATTTAATCTCTAGATAGTGCGACTATGCATTGATAATGTTTTATTACATATTGTTTTGCAGGTTAGAATAAAAATGGAATAAGGCAAATATAATTCACTATCCCAATTCAATTTGATTATCTTAAATTTGATTTTAGAAATTATATTATGAAAACAAATGCACCAAACATATTTTTATTATTTTCACTTTCTGAAAATAGAATCTACTTTTATAAACCAAACACATTTTCTAATTTTGAAAATTTGAAAATGAAAATTGTTTTCAAAAAATGAAAATAGGAAATATTTTCATAAACTAAACGCACTCTAAGAAAAACTTGACAAAACTATATGGAATCACTTACCCAAAGGATAGATTAATGGGGGAGAAGGGAAAAATCTTATAAGAGGAGTGGAGGGAGTGTTTTAGGTCGGCTAGGATATACATCTCGAGTTTGGGGATGAGTTTATATAGTGGAGGGGTGTTTTAATGAAACTACGTCATTTTGAAGAGTTATGGGAATTGGTGACTTGCTAAAGTGAGTGTCATGACCCGATTTGGGAATGTGGTTGGCGCGTGTGAAGCCTCATTCTCGCATAAGCCTCATGGTCGATGAATCATGCTACATGTATAATTTAAAAATAAATTCCAATTTAAAATCCACAAGCTTGACATAATCTCATAGCAAATCATACTAGTCATGAAATAGTCTTTAAAACCATGTTCTTATATCATAAGGCTATGAAAATAACTCTAATGACTAAAATAAAGGTCACGGTCTTGGACCCATTTAACTAGAAGGGTAAAACATTAGGTGTCAACACCAAGGGAGCTCTGTGAAGCAAAAACGACATCAACTTTTGCCATGGAAGCAACATAAAACCATGAATAAGCTATAAACTCACTAGAACAACTCTATGAACATTGAGAAAGTACTCAAACTTGACAACAATAAAGAATAACAACACCCAAATACATGAAAAGGAAGAAACTCTAGCATATACCATAGCCAAATCCTTACTATGGAGCTTGAAATAGGTAAGAATGGAAGAGGATGAGGGAAAATAGGTGGAAAGAAAAGAAGCTGCTAGGGTTGCTTTTTTAGAGTGAGAAGGAGGCGGTTCGAGTGTGACCACATCCGGGGGGGTAGGGGCAGGCAATGCAATTCAGTGAGAGAGAGAGGGAGAAAGAAACCAAATGAGAGAGAGAGAGAAAGAGAGAGTTTTTTCATGATAATGAAGGTATGGTCTTTATCAATAAAATGATTATCGACGGAATTTTGAATTTTCAATGGAAAAAATCCACCCATTATGACCAACAAGGCACCATTATAAAAGTTTTTTCTTCAACATTTACCAACAGATTTTCCATCGGTAAATCTGTCGGTAATTTTTAAATTTTTTTTAAAGAAATTAATGTTATCGATGGAAATATCCATTAGTAAAATTAATATTGAAATTAAAAAAGCTTACGATAATTACTGACAAATTTTTTCGTCGATAAAATTAGCCTCGGAAAAAAATTTCTAGGAAAATAATTACAAATAGAAAAATCTATCAGTAATGCGCATGCCATATTTATCTAAAGTTGCTGCAAAGTATATCGACGGAAAAATCCATCGATAATGACTAAAACACAAAATTCTCGAAGTTCTTATTTTCCATCGAAAATATAGATGAAAAAATCTGTCGGTAAAATCCGTCTATAACTTGCCTATTTCGTTTAGTGTATTATTTGAAAAAAATACTATAGGAGGTAAAGTATTTAAATTACATAATCATATAGGTGAGATGGTAAGGTCATTTTCCTTCCTTAATCAAGTGTTGATGATTTGATTCTAACCTTAGAAATGAAGCAGTTTAAAACTCGTGGCCAACTTTTACCCCTTAAATATGTCTACAATATGTAAATGAATTAGTTACTCTATCCAGAAGTGGATACATTATGGAAAAAAAAAAGAGTATTTAAATTACATACAATCAAGTGCATACATTTCACTTTTGGTGTTATAAATTTATATTTTTTTAGCGTGTACAAGTTTATAGTTTTAATGCTTTATAAGATAATTATGAAAAATCCTAATTTTTCATTCACATTTCGCAATAATCACTTTTAAGCCTATCTTTTAATTTTTCATAAATTAAATAAATTTTATTCAAGTAAGCATTGGTTAAATCTATAGCAATACTACTATACAGCAAAACTGCATTTAAAAAACAATTAATAATACCATTAAAATTGACTCAAGTCTCTTAAGCACGTGATTCAAGTTTGATATGAGAATTTGTGCGCATGGATAAAAATACATCTTGAGAGGGGTTTGAAGGGATTTTTACTTGGTCTCTCAAATGTCCATTAGAGGGCTATTCTAAGAAATTAAAAAATTAAAATAAAAAACCCAAAAGTATTGAACATAAACAAATCCCCATTGTATTTTTTTTTATATTTGGCATAAACATATCTAAAATAATAGTTATACATAAATTATAAAAATTCATAAACAAATATAACTTTATTTGGACAATATGTGAAGGAATTTAATTTAACTTGAATAGTAATTATAAGTAAATATAAAAAATGATGATTAAATTTGAATTTCTCCGTTATTTTAACTTTTCTATAGTTAAAAGTTATCTGGTATATGTTTGGATCAAATTGTTGTATATCTTATGACTCCTAAAAAATCATTTTTAATACTTATTAAAAAGTTAAGATATTTAACTTCTCAAAAAAATGTCTTGCACAACTTTCTGAGAGCAAGTTCTATAAACTAAAACAAGCACTTATATTATTGTGCTTCCAAACACAAAATAATTTTTTTATAAATAACTTGTTATACAAGTCCTTATATAAGAATCTCTTTTAACGAAATAACTTAAGTTACTTTGCCAAACGGGCCTATTTTCACATTTGTAAAATGATTAACTTGTATAATTATTATTATGTATATACTAAAATATAGTTGGGTTATAATATTAAACCTTTGATAATGTTATTATTTTAAAATAAATCTTTTTTTATCTATCAACATATTTAAAACAATAATTAAAATTGCTATATTGGTGATACCTTGCACACCTGACCGAACCAAAGGTTATCCAATCATTACAGATAGCTTAGTATATTTTGTAATTAAAATTCGAGTATCAATATAATTTATAGTTAAAAGTGATTATAATTTGTAATAATTTATAATTGCGAAAAAACTATTTTTTATTTATAAAAGTTGCACAAGACTACTGAATTTTTGTTAAAAGTTGATTAGATTAAAATTTAAGTCAAATTAAATTAAGTTCTCTTATTTTTGGTGAAATTCACTAATTTCCCCTCCATTATAGATTGTGCATTATCTCCAAGAGAGATCAATATCACATGGACAAAATGAAAAAATTGAAATTAATTTACCTTAAAATGTAAATAATTGCATTAATCTCTTACTTCTCGATAACATGATAACTTTTGTAATTTCAATTTTGAGAATTAATTTGCTTAAATTTAAAAAAATATAAAAATCTCATTTTGAAAGCAAAAAATATTTTTGTTTTTCAAATTTTATAATAGTCACGTTTAAAATAAGAAACTATGTACCTTAACAGCCTAAAAATTTTCTTGATAAAACACTTTATTTAGTTGCAAATTAACAATGTGAATCTTCAATTGAAAAGAAATATACAAAGACAATATCAATGGGTAGAAATGGATCCTCTCATATATAAATTACACAAAAGAAGGTCATGTGCTAATTGTCTCCCTATATTTCTTCAAGTTTATTTTTTTATTCACGTAAAAATAAAGAGATTAAGAGTGTAATTATGTAAATGACCCTTTACATGAGATGATCCATTCCCCTGATCCACTCAAATAAATTGTCAACAACATGTATTCAAATTACAAGGGCCAACAAAGTGATGAAGAATATATCTTATACAAAGATAATATTCAGTCTCTAGTCAACTAATGAGATAATTAAGTTGTTATATAGGATAAAGCACACTGTCTTTCCTCAAAAGTTTAATGTAATTAAAATACTTATCCTTATATTTTCTAAAATTATACTGATCTCCTTTATATATATTAATTTATAATTTTAAGTGATAAAAAATATAACATGTTAGATATACATAATTATATTACAAGTGACAAAATTATGATATTTTGATAATATTATATATATACACACACACACTAAAATACCCATGGTATCATAAATTACAATTATAAGTTTTGTCTCTATATAATAAAAAAAGTATTTTATTTAGTCAATGTGTTAAATACAACAAAAATATTATAATTTTATCGTTATTAATTATGTATGTATATATATATGTGTCACATTTTTTGTCACTTAAATTAACAAACCACTATCGATAGGGAAGGCCAGTATAATTTTAATAAATGTTAGACAATGTTAGTCGTAATATTTCCAAATAGAAGAATATCGAGTGTAATGAATTATACTAAATCTCAGAGAAAGTTAGTGCAATTTTCTCTTATATACATTTGACTAGGTTGAAGGGCCAACAAAATAGTACAAACACTACATCAAAGTAGATTTTTAGGGTCTGTTTGATTTGAGTTCCTGTAACATCCTTTTTTTAATAATAATAATGATAAAATAAAATAGTTTGTGTACCATATATCAAATTCAAATATTTTATTGGTCTTACTTAATAATTTTACATCAATATCTATTTTAAATATTAGATCAAAATTTTAAAATATAGATATTAACTGTTTAAGGTGAGACCATAAATTGTTAGTAATGAACTCAAAATATATTATACTAAGTTAAGAATAAAATTTATTAAGAGTAATAGGTAATAATATGTTAAGTATTAATAATTAAGGTGTATAATTTTTGTACAAGAAAAATAATGTATACAATATATATATATATATATATATATATATATATATATATATATATATATATATATAAAATGGTGAGTAGTATACAAGACACATACTTACCCACAAGCAGCACCACAAACTGAAATTTCTATTGGCGTGCGTTGAATATAAATATGTGTTGTGTGTGCACAGTGTGTGTATGTGAGCACAAAGGAAAGAAAAGAAAAGAAAAAGTGAGAGAGAGCGTAAGAGAGGCAGAGAGTGACGAGGAGAGAGAAGAGAAAGAGAGAAAAAAAAAAGAGAGAGAAAGAGAAAAAGTAAGGTTAGTATATAAAGTTCAACTAGTCTACATAATTTTCATCTGCCAACCAATTTAAAGGTAGGAATGAATTTATTTATGCAAAATAAAACCATAGTTACAATTATTATTACTATTACTTATTTTATATACTGTCATTTTACATTACAAATACTCATTGTTGTTTATTATTGTTATTCTTTTATAATTATGGAATTGAATATTGGTTAAAATAATATTAATAAAATTTCCTTCTCTCCTTACCGGTCTCGTCGGTTCACCGCGCTCCGGTTTCTTTTAATATTTAATTATAAATGTTCCCTTCTCTCCTTACCGGTCCTGTCGGTTCACCGCGCTCCGGTTTATTTTAATATTTAATTATAAATGTTCCCTTCTCTCCTTACCTGAGTAGGTTGCTCACCGCGCTCCAGTTTCTTTTTATCACTAAATTATAAATATTCTCTTCTCTCCCTATCGATCCAGTGCGGACTACCACCGTTTCGATTTCTTTATTTATTTTAATATTTCTTTATTTTTATGCGAATTGTTCCTTTTTATTTATATTGCTATTTATTATATTATTTATATAATAATATATTAATTTGAGTTGTCAATGTTTATATTAATAACTAAATTGACAACTCTATGGTTAATAAATTTTATTAAGGTATTGATTTATTTAGTTCAATTTATTTATACATAAATTTATAAATGTTATGCATGGATGTTTCACTATTTAAATTAATTCATGAGCTCCTATTATAGATTAATTGTATGATTTCCTTATTATGAAATTATGTACAATAAATATTAAATTAATATAATTAATTAAAACTTGCACATTAACCACAAGATAAAATGAGGATGCATATGAGATCCTTTTATGTTACCTTGCCTTGGTTAGAATGGCGTAAGAGGTTTATTATTAAATCACGATGTAAAGAATAGAATTCCTAAGTTAAAGCCTTCAACTATGTGTGAGACAAACAAACAAATGAAAAGAGAAATTAAAGTAAAGAAATTCACGGATTTAATAAGATTTGTATGACATGTTATACCACGGCATATTTTATATAAAAATGCTTATGTTCATACAATGTTATTGTAACCATGTGTATTTCAGTGCGCAGACACGATTGAAACCAACCATAGTTCAACTATTTTAAAACCATTCATTTCTACTGAGAATTTTCTTAAATTCTCATTTTCCTTTATTTTATTTCTGGTGGTTTCAGATTAACCAAGTAGCATCGAATGGAAGACAGCTGCTATAAGTTTATGGATTTATGTTTAATTAATGTTTGATTTTATGTTACAATTTTGTAGAAATATTCAGTTTGTACCTAATGACATTAAGTCGTCATGCTAGAACCTTATGTTTGTAATCTTTTTACTTAATGTAAACTGTTGTGCTTCATGTATAAAATTATATAATTAGTTTGCATGCGAGCAGTGTTACTGAGTTCGATTTTTATTTTTAATTTTTCAGATTTCGTAAAAAAAATACTAAAAATTATGAAAACTACAAATTCTAATTTTCAGTTTTTATTTACATTTTTCAATATTTTCTTTATAAAATTCTAAAAATTGAAAACTGAAACCAAACAGACCTTTAGTGGCCAATTTTTTAGGGGTTTAGCTCCTCTGCAGTAGGAAAGTTAGTAAAATACAAAAATGAGGGGTTAATCATCCTCGTATTAAGTGTGCATCATTTGTAGATTGTACTACATGATTCAATGGTGGTAAGGCCTCATTTTTTTTGTTTACTTTACTAATTTTTTTCACTTTAAAGGAGTAAAGTCCAGTTTTTAGCACTTCAAATTTTACTAGATTCCTGCACCATCATTTTAATTAAAAAAAATTTAATTCAATACATGGTCAATACAAAATTAATTTGAATTCAATAATATATTTTTTAAAATTGTTCTAGATTTATAGACAAATATTACAATAACTCATTTATATTTGTACACATATTATCTCAAATTTATGTAATATTTAATTTATATTTATCAATAATTCTTGCTATATATATTATTTTTTACTATGTACTATCATAGATTTTGAAAATATTCTTACCAAAAATAATTATCATAAAATATTTAAAAAACCTGTGCAATGCACCAATCTTATCTCCGGTATGCATTATTTGTGTATGTGTGTGAAAGCCTTAATTGCATTTGATATGTAGACTAATTAATTACCATAAACTCTGAAATGATATTTAGGTTCGTGGATACTTCAGCATATTTATTTCTTCATTTTTGACATCAAATTTAACATATTCATGTAACTATTTTAATTATACCCAGTTGATTTTAATTATTTTTTAAAAGGAGGTTAAAAGTGTAAATGAAAACCAATAGTGGTTAATTCACTTGGTTGACCTTCCATTTATATATCGCTATGACTTAGGTTTAATGATTCTCATTTTTCTTCTATTAATGGGTGTCTGGTTAATTTATAAGTACCTCTATCAGCGCTTAATGAGCCCAGAGATATACCTTAACCCTAGACTAGGAACCTAAACTTTTAATCAAAAACAAAAGTGAAAATGAAAGGCAAATTACAAGTGATATACACATAGTTGGCATTCCAAAGTTTCTCAAGCCGGCAATAATTTGAATGTAGCCAAAATATGTAATAATTGAGTCAAATATAATTTTGTTTGCTTGCTTAACCATAATATTAATATTCCACATTATTTATTTCACTCAATCCAATTAAAACATGACAATTAGGCTATGTTTAGTACTTGTCTCAAGACAAAAAGAGTAGAGTCACTGAGACAGTAGAGACGATACTGAAGACAAAGATGAATTGTGTGCTTGATATTGTTGTACATGAGATAGTAATTGGTTAAATGATAAAGAGTATTATATTAGAATTTGATGGAAAGATGAAAAGTGAAAAGAATAAAGATGAAATATGAAATGTTTAAAAGAATATTATTGAGAAAAAATATTTTAAATTTGTATCCCAATAGCATGCTTTCAGCGTCCCTCCTTTTTAAAGGGACATAAATTGACTTTAAAATTGTCCTATGACGGAGATAATTTTGAGATTTTTATTTTCATTCCCTTTTTTAAACACATTTTTGTCCTCAATATATTCGTATTTTTCATCTCGAGACATTTACCAAACACTCTCCCATATACAACTAAAAAACTAATTCTTAACATAAAAATTGAGCACACATATATAATTTTAGTATTTCATATGAGTACACTCAAAATAAAAATGATTGGATATAATAACAAGTTAGTATATTTAAAATAAAATTAGTGAGATTTCTTTCATTATATAAATATGACTGAATATAAGGTATTAAATTTATATTTAAATATTGCAACTACCCTAAATAATATTATAGACTTAACTAAATTTATATTTAATAAATTATAATTAATTCAAAATATTATTTTATAAAATTTGTAATCAAATTGTAACCAATATCATTACACCATCCCTTAAAATTTATCAATATATAGAAGTATAGATGAATTTTAAAAATTATTCTATAAAATTTCAAAATTAATGCTATCCAAAACCATTACAGCGTTCCTTTTTTAAAAAATTCTATAAATTCTATAAATTAGTTTTAAAATATTATTGAATAAAATATGTTTTTTAATAAATATACTAAATTAACAGGTGACCAATAGCATTACAGCATTCCTGACAGTCTCTCTATAAATTGGCCCGTTCCCCTGACATTCCAGTACACCATACCTGCATTATTTTATTCGTTTTTGGTCATAAATTTCATTAGTTCGAGCCAGGCATGCCTTCGAGCTCGAAGAGAAGCAGCAAGGGTCGCCAAAAGATCCAAATGCAGAAGATGACGAACGAGAGCAACCTCCAAGTCACCTTCTCCAAGCGCCGCAGCGGCCTCTTCAAGAAAGCTAGCGAGCTCTGCACCCTCTGCGGTGTCCAGGTCTGCTAGCATAGCCACAACATCCATCGTAATTATATATATATATATATATATGTATGTATTTCAATGCTATGCACGTTGTTTGGTTATTCATAAACTAATTGTTTCATTACTGAACAATTTAATTTGAGAACTGCTATTCTTCTCGAATAGCTCCGTCATGAATGTTTGCAAAATATTCATTATTGAGCATTTTATGGAGATGCTATTAGAGATAAGCCGATTACTGTCAAGACTATATTCGGTTAGGATAAAAATGAATTAAAATTTTTTATAAATAAATTTTATGTATTATTTTACATATAAAATTCATCTTCTCTGCCTATTATATCCTTCAACCAAAGACACCTAATCATTTCTCATCACATATACTAACATGTGTACCATGGTCATTGATTACATTCGGATGGCATGAAGGTGGCCCTGATTGTGTTCTCCCCCGGCGACAAGGTGTTCTCATTCGGGCACCCGAACGTGGAGACCGTCATCAACCGCTTCGTCGCGGGGGCCCCACAGCCCCTCGCCTCGGAACCCGCCTTCGTAGAGGCCCACCGTGCTGCCAAAGTGCGTGACCTCAACGCGAAGCTGGCCGAGCTCAACGAGGAGCTCGAAGCTGGGAGGAAGAAAGCGGAGGACATGAACCGTTTGAGGAAGGAAGCAGAGGCTCGGTGGTGGTGGGCTGCCCCATGTGATGAGATGAGTGTGCCACAGCTGCAGCAGTTCAAGATGGCCTTGGAAGAGCTGAAGAAGAGTATTGTTTGCCACTCTGACACGGTTCAGGCTCAGCAGGAGGGTACTTGTATTGGTATTGATCATGATAGCACTGCAGCAACTCATCAGTTTCATGCTGGCACCTCTTCTTCTAGTTACTATGTGCCATCGATGTGGTTCCAGAATACTCTGCAGCAGAATGAGAACCAGTTTGATGGGAACAACCTCATGATGAACCAGATGTACTACGGTGGCTACACCAGCTTGCTGCTGGGAGGAGGAGGATATGGAGCATACGGTAATAATGGGTTCTTTTGATCCATGACATGCTGTGAACATCGTCCTCCAAATCAAGATGCCATATTCGTTATAGACTTAATTAAAGGTTTTAGTTTTGATTTTCTCTGGAATGCATGCTTGCTGCTTAAACAGTTTTTTATTATTATTATTGTTATTTTTTTCATGTGTTGTTTTGGTCGTGCTGAAGAGCTTGGATTTGCTCTCTAATCATCGTAACTCGTCTCTTTTATGCGTTTCGCGTTTACTGTTTACATGTTTGGGTGGCGATGTAATTTTCCCTTATTCAAATAAATGGCATCTTTTCTTTTATTTTTTTTTAAAAATGGTATCAATTTTCTTTATTGGATTTTATTTATTTATATCCATTTTATTTAAAGTATGTGACGTGTTTACAGTTAATATCTTATGGCACATTCGGCGTATCGTATAAGATAAAATATTATATAATTAAATTTATTCGTCAACCCTAAAGAGATAGGATAAGATCTAATTAATTTTTAATATACAATATTTATTTCCCTTGTTTAGTTAAATGATAACAAGTAATGTAATAGATAAAATAATTAGTAAATAAATAATAACAAATAAAAGAATAAATATTTAATTATAAATTATATATTGGTGAAATATGTAATAAATAATATGCGAGACATAAAAGTAAGGAATAATAACAAAAATACTTTAATATTCATTATTAAATTAACATTTAAATAGTTATGTTAGAAAATAATAGAAAAATATTAAATTATATAAAAGAAAGAGAGTATTTTTTATATTTTTATAATTTATTGAAATAATAAATATTTATAAAATATTAAAATACATAATAAATAGAATTTAATATAATTAAAATTTTAAACAATAATATATTTTAAAAATTATATTTAAACAATTAATAAATATTACCATTTGTGTTTATTCAATGTTTATTTATAGTTAGGTTCATTTTTAAACAAATGACAATAATATATTTTTTAAAATTAAATTTAAATAATTAATAAAAATGTATTTAATATTAATATGTATTAAGAATTATTTGTAAACAAATGACATAATATTATATAATACAAAATAATAGTGTCTTATCCATTATCACACTAAGCACTGTATAATATTAAAAAGTTATCAACTCTTATTTTATCAAGTCTTATATTACCAGGCCTTATCATATCAGTGTGTCAAATGAGCTCTTAGTTTATTAATGTTCAATTGGCTCAAATAGTGTGACATATATTTTCTTTAAATAAAAATATTCAATTTAAGTCATATAAATAAGAAAGTAATAATACTAAAAGAATTCTATAATAAATCACCTTAGCTTAAACTATATATTGGTCAAAATATAGTAAATAATAATGGTTTAGGATAAAAAGATATATGTTAATATTAAAATTTCAAAACAAAATGTGTAACACATCTGTTAAATCTCGAAATGTGTTTGTTTAATGTTTTTATTATTTTAGTTGTCAAATATTTACAAAATTCATATTTGTATATTTATGATCAAAGTACACTAAAGCCTTTTCTTTTTTGGGTGTAAAACAATATATAGGATGAGAGGATGACTGATGGACATACAGATAATATATAAAGTTTAAAATAATTCAATTTTTATGCACTAATTAATAGTAAACTCTTAATCCCTTTAAACTAATTCATTTTCAATCTAGACCATTTAATCTATGAGTTAAACATGATAGCCTACTTAACTCATTGAGTTTACCTATTTATTTATTTATTTATTTTTAAAATTTAAGTTTTATGATATATGTTTCAATATATTTAAATTTATTAGCTTTTTCATTAAAAGAAAAAAACAGTCAAAGAAAGTAATGAATAGCGAAAAATGATAGGTAAAGTATTTTAGGGTAAATAATAAAGACTATCCTTGAGGTTTGCTCAAATGACACTCCACATTCCATTTTTGCTCAAAATTTAATAGTACTCCACCCCATTCTTTACCAAATAAAAAAGAATAAATTAATGAAGAAAATAAATACTAGCAAAAGAATAAATTTTAACTTCAACTTGACATATCTTTTAGATTAAATAAATTTTTAAAATTCAAATTCTAAATTGCATATCCTAAAATCTATGTCTAACTAAAAATAAAATCAAATTAGTTAAACTATTGCATATATAAAAATAATATGTGAGCCTTGAGATTGAAAAGTAATGCAAAATGCATAATGAGTTAGTCCATCTTCAATGTTTTTAAAAGATTTATAGGAGAAATTGATCCCTAATTAATTATTTATAAAATAATTCAAATTGGTCTTTAATAAAAATATAAATAGGATAAATAAATTCATTAAAATACTAAAGAATAATTACTTTGCTCTAAAATTTCAATTGTGTGACATCACAAATGTATTTTTTTCTTGAAAAATTAATTTATCTGTCATATTTTTATCACGGGTGAACATAATAGTTTACTCATTTTTTTAATATATCTACATTTTTCTTATGCAACAATTCAAATAAATGAATAATTTAATTTTGTTTTAAGCTAGGTATAAATTTGAGGATATGAAATTTATGATTTGAATTTTAAGAACTAAGAAACTTGTCGATCTAAAATTACATTTATAAAATTTATTCTTTCTCACTAGTTTTTGTTTTCTATTTTATTTATTTGTTCTCTATTTTTTTAAAGAATGGGGCGAGTGTCAATTTTGAAGAAAAATAAGGGATAAAGTGTTATTTAAGCAAACCTCAAGGGTAATTTTTGTTATGTACCCTCTATTTTATAAAAATGAATTAATATTTTCACCGAAACAAAATTTGTTAAAAAATATAAAACTTTAAAAGTGAGATCTATTGCTACTTCAATGCGGATTATATAAATAGCTAACAGTTGTAATTGTCTTCCACATACTTTGAGTGGAAGGTCCCATATTTAACCTCACCTCTCCAATCCTCCAAAAAAAATTCCTAACTTAATGTCTTTGTTAAAAATAAAAAAAAAGTTTGAATAGACTATTACTCATAAATGTTTTAATTTAATAAAAATGTTAAGTAATGACTAAGAACAATTTTCAATTTTTATTCAATTACTTAAATATCTTATTAATATTCATATTTGCAATAGAAACAAAAAACCAAGTCATAAAAACAAACTGAAATGTTAGGTAGCATTTGGTAGCGGGGACAAGACAAAAAATACAGGAACAATAGAGACAATGGAGATGAAGACATAAAAAATATTGTATCAATATTGTATTTTATTGTGAAATACAAGACATGATAAATGTCTCCATATTTTTTTGAAAACACAGGGATAATACAACAAATATATGGTAACAGACATATATACTCTTGTCAGACTATTACTGATGGCAGCACCACCCTTGGGTTTGAGCATACATTAGGAAATATTAAATATATATAAGGGTATCATTCTAAGAAAACATTATTAAATTTATGTCTCCATATTTTGTCCCTATCATCCTCACTTTTTGGAAGTACAAAAATTTAATATATTTCTACCTTGGAGACATGAAAATTTTCAAACTCCTGTCCCTGTTTCCACAACCTAATAGGCTTGTGTCTCCAGTATTTATGTCTTTGTATCACAAACTAGACACTACCTTAATGTTAATTTTTATTTTACTTTGTAACATTTTGTCATTCATAGACCGTAGAATTTTTTCAAATACAATTATTTAAAAGTAAATCATTTAAACATACATTAGAACGAAAGCCTAATACACAAAAAAAATGATGTTATAAGAAATTGAAACTTACGACTATAATAAATATACATAAGCATGAAATATTACTTATATTATGGAAATTATGGAAAATCAATATTGTTATTCATTTAAAAGAACGGTTAAATAGCAACAATACTTTTTTCTTAATGAAAGCATTTAAACTGTAGCAATTAATATAAATTTAAATTAACAGCTTAGTGTTGCTATCAATATTTATGTAGAAGGTATTATGATAGATGAAGGATATTTTTCCCTACCCATGACTACAATAGGCATAATAAACACCTATTCTTATAGTCCGCATACTTTATGTTATAGTGCATTACAATATAATTTTTTAATGCTTTATTGAGTAAAATATGGAGAAATCAACATGTGGATATAAAATGGTAGAACTACCGTGGAATGGGAAACTTCACTTTTGTGTAAGTTTATAGATAGATAGATAGAATATAGATAGATTTAGAATTCTTTCCCCTTCTTTTTTTCTGTTGTCCTGCGTTCTTTCCTTTTATTTTGGTGGTGTCGTCACTGTCGTGTGGTCATTGTATTTAATTAGAATTCTTATCAAGGTCTGATGGAGTGAATTTCTTTTTATTTTTGTGGCCTATGTACTTTTTACAGAGTGAAGTCTAACTTCAAATAAGCCGACAAGAAGTCCAACAATTCATGCCCGCAAGCAGAATTCGGGACCAAGGCCTCGTAGAAAAATCAAGCATCATAATTTGACACAATTTCCAAAAACAAAAAAGCTATACAACTAGAATAAAATAACTAAAATTTTGTAAAAAATATATGATGATATTAAGATTAAATATAGTGGTACAATTCATTTATTCATTGAAAGGTTATTATTACTTATATGATATTATTCTGACACTTATTTTCTTTAAAAATTTCTGAATATCTTATACTTTCTAAAAACAATTGACACAAAAATAGTTAGTCCTAACGATTAGGAGGAGCAAGTTGATGGACATGCACGGCGTAGAAGAATAATACGTGCTACAATTTATGTTACTTCTTGTGCAACGGTTGCCTTTGAATTCAAGAGGCAACTGAGAGCACCTTGTATGGGTGGCAAACGGGCGATCCGTCC
The DNA here is from genome assembly GCA_031216105.1 of Dalbergia cultrata. NCBI lineage: Eukaryota > Viridiplantae > Streptophyta > Magnoliopsida > Fabales > Fabaceae > Dalbergia > Dalbergia cultrata. The sequence continues at coordinate 13,905,150 of CM062344.1, forward strand.
ATACCTGTAACGGGTCATTAAAAAAAAAAAAATTGAGGGGGAACGGGCTAATATGTTTTGATAATATGAGTTACAAGTGCTAACCCATCTCATTTTATAGATAGCTGGTTGGTGGGTTGGCTCACTATTTTTTTTTTCTAATTTCAACCAAATAAATAAGTAAAATTATTAATAAAACTTTTATCTAAAAGTTCAACAAAAATATTTTCCATACAAAATTAAAAAATTATAAATCACATAAATCCACATAGCATACAATCACCTCACCACTACATAACATATACACAACAAGTGAACCAAACGAGTAAACCACACAGTAAGAGGAAAATCTAAAACTATAGTTTTCAGAACCGAACCAGTAATTGACTCAAGTAAGGCACTAGATCTCGGGGTCATTGGTTCAACTAGTTGAACATGATTTAATTAAATAAATATACAAGACTATAATATAATACAATTTAATATATATATTACATGGGAACGTATCATATGAGAGTGGTGATTTATTATAAGACTGAGATTAATACACAAAGTCATGTGACTTTTTTAAATGAGCATGTGAGTATTAATTATCATTAATTGATTTTCCATCATGACCATCCATGTATGGTTATACGGCCCCAAATTTGCTCCTCTTATTCTCATAATAAACCACTCATCTCATATGATACACCCCCTATATTATATATATATGTATAAAATGATACATAAATGAACAACCAAACACATGGCCTTGTGGTAACCATGCTCGCCCAGCGCATGTTAACCTACTTGTACAGGGGTGGAGTCCCTTGGATGGCAAGCTTCCCACATGGTTCGGTTCGCTTGCCCAAGTTGGTTCTCTAGTTTAATCGTGGCTCGCCTCGTTCACTCTAACTTTGACTAAGGTTGACTGGTTCACATGCATATTTGGTTTGCTCAAAGAACCAAACTGGACTAGCGATCGGCTCATCAATTCCGATTCGAATCAGCTGGTTCAGTCTAATTATGAAAACTATGTCGACAGCAATTAGTACCTATTGAAAGAAAACCCATAAGACAAAATCCAAAGAGTTTATCGCTCTACTATTCTTATTGAAAGTGAAACCAAAAGAAGAAGGTCATCCACCACTGCCTCTCCATTCATACTACTACGTCTAGAATTCTATGGTCGTGAGAGTCAGAGAGAGAGATTAGAGATGAGAACCAACAAGTAACAATAGCTAATAGGAGCAAGAAAGATGGGGAGCAAGAAAGATGGGGATAGTGTTCGGCAAGGCGTTACAATGGGAAAGAGAGAAAGACAGATACTGCAAATAAGGAGAAAGGAAAAGGCACCGATTTTCTCCTTTTTTGTGAATATGTGATTACTGCTTAATGTTCACATTGGGGGACATTTCAGGTGGGGTGGTGGGTCTTGCTTAATTAGCTGAACCAAATCAAAGACCCATACCTTCTCTCTTCATAAAAGGACTCCGACCCACCTTAACTCGCAAGTCAAGGCATGGTGGGTTAGGCGAGTTAAAATTTTGTGGCAAGTTGAAAACACTATCTGACATTGTAAAAAATGGCATGTTTGATCATTCCACCCATTTTACCACCTTGACCTTTATGGATAAAGATATGAGAAGATACATGGATTTTTTTAATTTCATAAAATAGTTTTTATTTTTATTTTCTTTTTTTGTATTTCTAGAATTTTGATTATGTAGTTTTCATTATTAAAAAAAATGAAAAACATGAAAATAAGTAAAAAGAGGAAGTAAAAATCAAAACAATTTTCTGAAATCAAAGACACATTTATATGTTTTTGAATAACACAAGAAATATTTTGCTTTATTCCTTTGATTACCTAATGTATTAATTTTGTGAGCTAGTATATGTTATCTTTCACTATTTTAATTTTTTTTATAGGATTTTTAATATTATTAATATTTAAAAAGATAAGCAATACAAAATAAAACTTTTCTTTTACCCTTGATAATATTTAAGAATTTTTATAAAATAATCTTCAAACCCTTAGGATCATCCATTCTCAAATTTGCTTGGTCATGAGAAACAGAAATATCAGGCTTGTTTAACAAGTGGCTTTGAAAACTATTTTTAGTTTTTAAAATTAAAAAACTAGAAAACAAAAAATTGTGTAGGCAGGATTCCAGACATGCATTATATTGTTTTAATTAGTTTCATAATTTCAGTTATTTATTTAATTATGTTTGGTTTTGGCCTAGATTATGGATTTTATACAGTTTTATGTTCAGGATTTATGATTGGAAACATTTTTAGAATTATGAAATTTAGTTAAACTTGATATATTTTGAATATATTCGACTTATTTATGCATACTAACTAGTCACATTATCAGAGTTTCCGTGTGATCCAATCCTTCACGTGCTGATCACGTTATCTAGGTAGGTCGTGACAAAAGTACAAAACAGATTTATTGCTATCAAGTATGCTCACCAGACAAGCTAACTCCTTTACCAAACGAGGCCTTTTCCTGTCGGAAGGGCTTTAGAACTTGCCAAGCTCGCATGGCAAGGCTTATAAGCCCACTTGGTGAAGCCTTTTTCCCCTAAATGGTTTTGGAGAATAGTGTCAAAATAACATAGTTTTATTTTTAAGAGCCACAACCCTATAATTACCCTCCTTACTCAATTTCTCACCCCTATTTCCAAAAACCCTTGCCTCCAGTCTATCTTCCTTGTTTTTTACTCTCAATTCCACTCAATCCTACCTCCTCCAAACTCTAAGATAAGGATTTAGCTATGTTTTATGTTAGACTATTCTCCTTTCTTCCTCCTCCATACTAATTATAGTTCCCTCGTTATACAATTCACAAACACACAATTAATACGACTTTGTTTGTCGTATGTATAAACGATTTTCTTTTTTTTTTTGAATTTTTTTTTCAATGACTATTTTTCCTATTATTGTTTTGAATGCCAACTTTTCTTGGTCAATGAATGGAATGCTAATTTTCAAAAGGAAGAAGAGAATGAAAATAATTTATTTGAAATTAGTTTTGTAAGTAAATTTTTTGTCAGAATGTCTAGAGTTCATGAAAGTAGAGAGAAAAGCTTGAAGAAGAGGAAATAATTTGAGAGAGAATTGAGAGTTCAGACAAAAAAATAAACTGAGAATGAAACTTGTTATTACATTAGTTGATGAACCAGAACCATGTTTAGACACAGAGTGAGCACATTCGTTCATAACATTGAAAATCAGTTGACCCCGTTAACCTTTGTATCACAAAACCTACGTAATAAAAAGAGTAAACCCCCCAAAATAGTTCCTAATAATTTTTAAATTGAACAAAATAGTCTCTAAGAAATAAAAACAGACAAATCAATCCCTCATCTTTTAAAAAATAGACAAAATAGTCACTGACGAATAAAAATAGACAAATCAGTTCCTCACATTTTCAAAAACTGGACAAAGTGGTCATTTCGTCAAATTATTCTGTTAATAATCTATTAAATAGATGACATAGCACCCTTAATTATTCCTATCAAACTAAACTACATGGTGTATATTCCCTCACAAATCTTCATATTCATCTTGATGGAAGGACATTTTGTCCAGTTTTTTAAAAGGTAAGGGACTGATTTATCTGTTTTTATTCCTCGGGGACCATTTTATCCAAGTTTTGAAAAAATGAGGATTAATTTATCTGTTTTTATTCCTTAGGGACCATTTTGTCCAATTTTAAAATCTTTAGGGACTATTTTGGTGGGTTTACTCTAATAAAAAAAAAGTGTGATTATAATAATTATTTAGACATTTCATGCCCCTTTTTATATGTATCCCTATTAACTTTAGTTCAAACCACAGTGTGAGTCCAGCTAAATATGTTTGTTAGCCAGGCAAAAAAAATGTTTTCTCCAAACATCGTCATAAGTAAAAAAGATCTCTAAATAATATTTCGTTAAGATTTGAACTTTAACATTTTACTTGAAAATACAGTTGGCTTTATTTCCATGATTCTTTGTAGATTTTGCCGTTTGATCACAATAAGATTAAATAATTTAAAGCTTCTTTTTTCTTCAACGTAATTAAAAGTTTCTTATCTTAGACTAAAAAATGAAAATTAATTAAACAGTAAGATAGAAAATCGTTCAACT